>JBCFYV010000935.1:20613144-20747303 GCA_039000515.1 Timema cristinae
AACTTTGGGACACGGTAGCAAGATATAATTAATATATATCACACAACCAAGAACCAATTAACACCCAGTTCTTGCTAAGAGAGGATATCAGAGCCAAGAGACATAATAGTAGGCTAGCTCACAACCATTACCCACTATCATGAACCTTATATCCACCCCCACCCCCCAGTGCTTGTTAAGAGAGGCTATCAGAGCCAATAGACACAATAGTAGGCTAGCTCACAACCACTACCCACTATCATGAACCTTATACCCACCCCCACCCCCCAGTACTTGTTAAGAGAGGCTATCAGAGCCAAGAGACACAATAGTAGGCTAGCTCACAACCACTACCCACTATCATGAACCTTATATCCACCCCCACCCCCACCCCCCAGTGCTCGTTAAGAGAGGCTATCAGAGCCAATAGACACAATAGTAGGCTAGCTCACAACCACTACCCACTATCATGAACCTTATACCCACCCCCACCCCCCAGTGCTTGTTAAGAGAGGATATCAGAGCCAATAGACACAATAGTAGGCTAGCTCACAACCACTACCCACTATCATGAACCTTATACCCACCCCCACCCCCCAGTACTTGTTAAGAGAGGCTATCAGAGCCAATAGACACAATAGTAGGCTAGCTCACAACCACTACCCACTATCATGAACCTTATACCCACCCCCACCCCCCAGTACTTGTTAAGAGAGGCTATCAGAGCCAATAGACACAATAGTAGGCTAGCTCACAACCACTACCCACTATCATGAACCTTATACCCACCCCCACCCCCCAGTACTTGTTAAGAGAGGCTATCAGAGCCAAGAGACACAATAGTAGGCTAGCTCACAACCACTACCCACTATCATGAACCTTATATCCACCCCCACCCCCACCCCCCAGTGCTCGTTAAGAGAGGATATCAGAGCCAATAGACACAATAGTAGGCTAGCTCACAACCACTACCCACTATCATGAACCTTATACCCACCCCCACCCCCCAGTACTTGTTAAGAGAGGCTATCAGAGCCAATAGACACAATAGTAGGCTAGCTCACAACCACTACCCACTATCATGAACCTTATACTCACCCCCACCCCATCCCCCAGTGCTTGTTAAGAGAGGCTATCAAAGCCAAGAGACACAATAGTAGGCTTGCTCACAACTATTACCTACTATCATGAACCTTATACCCACCCCCACCCCCCAGTGCTTGTTAAGAGAGGCTATCAGAGCCAAGAGACACAATAGTAGGCTAGCTCACAACCACTACCCACTATCATGAACCTTATATCCACCCCCACCCCCACCCCCCAGTGCTCGTTAAGAGAGGATATCAGAGCCAAGAGACACAATAGTAGGCTAGCTCACAACCACTACCCACTATCATGAACCTTATATCCACCCCCACCCCCACCCCCACCCCCCAGTGCTCGTTAAGAGAGGATATCAGAGCCAAGAGACACAATAGTAGGCTAGCTCACAACCACTACCCACTATCATGAACCTTATACTCACCCCCACCCCATCCCCCAGTGCTTGTTAAGAGAGGCTATCAAAGCCAAGAGACACAATAGTAGGCTAGCTCACAACTATTACCTACTATCATGAACCTTATACCCACCCCCACCCCCAGTGCTTGTTAAGAGAGGCTATCAGAGCCAAGAGACACAATAGTAGGCTAGCTCACAACCACTACCCACTATCATGAACCTTATATCCACCCCCACCCCCACCCCCCAGTGCTCGTTAAGAGAGGATATCAGAGCCAAGAGACACAATAGTAGGCTAGCTCACAACCACTACCCACTATCATGAACCTTATATCCACCCCCACCCCCCAGTGCTCGTTAATAGATGCCATCACAACCAAGAGTCATACATAGTAACAGGTCAATTTTAGTTCATTGACCACTTACATTAACTAAATTATACCAAATGCCATTAAGAAATAACATTACTGTAACAAGGGTGATGAGTCTATCATCGGAGCTAAGTGTTTAGGGAGACTATCCAATGAACCGGATAGCAAATAAAATGTAGTACATAAACTAAGGGTTAAGTATTTATGTACATGTTTTTATATTGGCCAAATACTAGTTTACGAGCTTTAGAGCTGATTGTTCAAATCAAGGTCATCTAACACAGTTTAAGTTTACTTACTGAGTAAACGAGCTATAATACAATATTTTGTCCCTGTCTTACTACCCGTCCGGGCTATATGCATGGGAATTAATTACCCCAATGAAACATGGTTTAGGAAGGTACATTTTCTGGAGGGAGAATGTGAAACTATTTAGGAAAAAACGAGCTTCAGTACATCCGACCGGTATTCAAACCCCTATCTCCTCATCAGTAGTCCATTATATGGTGAGAGTGACTTCGTACGAATAAAAAAGCTGGTAATTAACTGTTCCTTTACTACTTTAAGCTGGGGGAAGTGTTAAGAATTACATAATTATATTTTTTTAGCACAAATTAATAATATATAGATAGAAACCAGAGACAATTATGATAGAAAATGTATATTAGTCCATGTAATTATTGAAGTTTGTTTAGCTTTTACGTTCAAATCCAATCAGTATACTCTTACTTACAATAATGATCACAAAGGTGGAGGCGTCAGACTCGTCGAGTCTGATTTTACGATGATCGTAAGCTCTGGGTTTGTGTGATTATGTGCCTAAGCCTGGAGGGTAGTAAAAGGTGGTAGTAAAAAAAATGAAATTAGATTAAATTATTATTTTATATTACAAATCTAAAGCACATTAAAAATATTCTGGGGTTCGCAGAAAACATTGGCTAACATGAGTAAATTTAATATTTACTAAAAAACTATAAAATGATAAAATAAAACTTTTCTTTCTAGATTTGTTTAATTTATTAAAGAAATAAACTTCATCCATCATGATTAAACAAATGCAATTTTAATCATCATTCGTATAATTAACTTATATAAACAAAAGTCGTCCATTGGATGAAAAAAGCAGTTATTAAAATTAGATTTATTGTGTCAAAATAATCAAATTTATAAATTTCACTAAATTTTAATGCTTATTAGTTATTAGCAACTATTTTTGTAAATTTACTTTTGTAATTTTTATCTGCATGTATAGTTAAAAATATAACTGTATATTAGGAATTTTTTGCTATAGATGTATTCATTAGTGTTTATTTTCATTTTACTAAAACTGCTCTTATAAAAAGGGATCGAAAATAAAAAGAACTTTGAAAAACTGTCATCTAGTTCTGGGCTGAAACTGATAATGAAGTTCAATAGTGCCTTTTACTTTGAGGAGGCAACACGCATAACAGATTTAGAATTAGGTCCCAGTTTAACGCCGTGAGATAGAAGTGAATGCAAACCACATAACAGTTCAATGCGGGAGAATCCTACCTGGCAGGGGATTTCTGAAATTAAGCGGCGTCAGAATAGAATACCAAATTCCTTTTTGGGTCTTATCTTTCTTCTCGAACCGAATACCTGCTTGAGGAGAGGAAATACCCCCACCACTATTACTTTCCCACCCTGACGTGTGTCACTCTTTTGGTAGATTGGTTTTCTGTAATCTGAATGACAAACAAAGCAGAGACCGGTCGGCCGCCTCTACCTGAAGTTTTGGGTTCACAAAGTGTTTGAATAAAAGCTACATTGAATAAGATTTGTTCCTATATACAATAATAGAAGGAAGTGTTTGTCTGTGTGTTTGTTTGTGCGCGATGCCCAGCCAAATCTACGGCACGCAGAGATCTGTCATTTTTAACATAGGTGGATGGAAAGGGGTCCGAATGCACCCCGAAACCAGATTTTTAAATTTATAATTAGCTTTTTAGTTAGCCTATTTTTAACAAATTTTTTAATAATCAAGGGCAACGCCGTGTGGGAATGCTACTTTCTAATATACACTACTTAGAAAACTGCTTTATTTTCTCAGTAAGTTGAAACCGTTTTAAATCTGCATTTAATGAAAACATAATTATTTTATGCCTATTGCTTATTGCTATGTTGTTTTAAAAAAAATTGTGACTAATTATATAATATAATGATTCTCTGGATTTTTAAAATAAATTGGAAAGTTATTCATTCACGTTCTACCTCGAGGCTGTAAATTAATCAAAATATGATAATTATTCGTCCCCCAACGGGAATTAAACAATTACCTTAGAAAGAGGAGGTGCTAAGTATTAGGCTCAATGATCTAGAGCAGCGGTTCCCAAACCGTGGTACGTACACTTATTCCAGCTAGTACGTCGTGAGAAGCCAAACAAAACAAGCAAATTCAAGTTGTATGAAGATAATGTCTCATCAAATATCATAAATATATTACGACCAAGTCAAACCAAAAGGAAAAGAGATTTAAACAGTTGTTGGAGGGATAAATATAAGTTTTTTTATATTTCTTTGATATCTGTGCCTTATTATCCGTATTGATTGAGTAGAAATGTTAAATAATGATAAATAAAAACTGTTAATCTATAAATAGTGTTGTGTCATTATATTCCTGGGCGCCATTAAAATGTACCTAAATATGACATATTCAGCACGATCTTGGTGGCACTCCAAAATACGGAAATTGTTTGGGTTGTACGCCATTCAACAAGTTTGGGAACCAACGAGTCTAGAGTTTAGATAAATGCGTAAAAATAAAGGTATAATTTCTATTCATGTATTCATCATTTGATAAAAGTACAAAGTATGTTCAGGAGATACTCTCTAAACGGTGTGAGCCAAGCACGTAGGTATGATTTAATTTTCTAATGTGGGAGGGTATTTGGTTGGAAAGAGATATTTTAGGGGGTAGCTGCCCTCCACCCCCTTAACTACCAATGGAAGAAGTTTGTTTTTACATTATACACTTCTAGGAGTGATTTAAAAGTTTTTATTATAGCTTTGGACTTGGGTTAAGTCTTCCCTCACTGTGTAAAAATACACATTTTATTATAGCTCTTATTAGAAAGCATTACTGTTGAACACATTTTGAAGAGGTACGCCCTAGTTTCAGTTGAATAACGCGTTTGTTTCTTATTGCACTATATCACATGAACCAAATACAATTATATATAGATATCTAGTAGCCATTACAATAAAACACATTTTTAATAGTTTTACTGTAGGAAAAGTGTAAATCTGCAAAATTCTGGAAGTCATTCCTAGAGCTGGGATTTCTATGTAAATATATATTCTATTCCTCGCCATTTAGATGTTCAGAAATTAGAAATCACAACGAATCACCATATCGTGGGCTTGCTTGAGAAACTCTTATAAGTCAAAATTCTTAATTTGTAAGAAATGTAATTTTTGTTTATGAGTGAATAATACATTTACTTTTTTTTTAAATCATAAATGCAGCTTAAACAATTTTTATTTTCATAATATTAGGAACATATTTTAAAACATTAAGTGTCAACAATTTTTTTCATAATCTATTATGTTGATTAAATTTATTTAATTACTTTCACTTGACTTAGTAAGTTTTCACAGATAAGAAAATGTATTATTAAAGGTTGACTTAGTGATCTGATTATGACTTAGGGAGATATTCCTTATTAAAAATATGTGTTAGAAGGTTGATTGAGTGACAGGCATTGTTTTAGAATCATGATAGTTACTGGTTAAACTATTTATTTTAATAATCATTCAAATGCATTTGTTTTTAAAGGCCTTGAATCACAACTCAAGATTTATTAAAGATTAGAACAAATTATTTCCACTTAAAAATACATTTTAATGATCACATATTCAAATGTCAAATAAATGGCATTAAAATTGGAGTTCAATTAGAAAACCAACAAAAGAAACACCATTTTTCTCGTATTCATTACATCAAATATGTTTGTCGAATTTCAAAAATAAAAAGGCATTTTGACAGCCATTCAATTAGAAAATAAACAATACTATATTAATTAATCACTTTAAAAAACACTTTCTCATGGTACTTGACATAGTGCCTAGTATTTTAAATGTCAAAATATGAAAGAAAATTAATTTGGCTTACAATTAAAACCTGAATAGATTAAAAATTACATTAAAAATCAATAAACAATAGAGTGAGGTTACAAAGTGGATGTTTAAAAGCTAATCTTATCCAAGCATCTTTTTGATTTTCAGAATCTAGAATCCCTGGTTCTGGGACCCTCTCATTCATTTTGCAATCTGGGATGGAACTATACCAAGCAGGGTATATTTCTGGAATAACTTTCTTTCGGCACAAGTAATAGGTCTTGGTTCTTCTCCTTGCTTATATGAAGTTGTTTTTTATAAAAAAAATTGCCCAGTGTATTCAGTATCTAAATAATTTTTGCCATGATTCCCTACATCAATTTCCTGATATTGTCCAAAGTAATAATACCTGTATTTTACTATATTTGGGAAGTCTTTTGAGAAATGAAAGCCTTTTACCTTTAACCAACAAACTTTATTACCAGCATTATCAACAGTACTATTCCTAACATTCTTTGATGCCAGGTTCTTTAGAAAAAAAAAATCGGTGAATTTCAATTCTTTGACTTGATAAGGTCCATTTTTTTTGTTTTTGTTTCTCATTGATCTCGCTGTTCTAAAAACTGTCAGACGATCAAGAGTTGAATATACTGGAACAAGCATGAACCTATTTCTGAGCTTCCTTTTTTTCCCATTTAGTTCTGTCCTTGCATAACAGTATGCAATATTAGGGGAAGCCGCATCATATATGGTTAAATTATACATGTGAGAAATAAAACAAACAAAGTAGCCTACGAAGTAAGAAAATATTATTTCCTAATTATTGTTTTCATTGATAATGTCGAATGATCAAGTGTTTACAGAATAGATTTAACTAACCAACTGTGTAGTTGGTAAGATTTTTAAAAAGCTTTTAAATTATTGACCAAAACAATGCTAATAAAAACTCACTAAGTCAGTTGACATGACCTAGTGAGATTTTCTCGACAATAAAATGTTTCTGTTGACTTGGTGAGAATAACAGAATATTTCGTTGTTAGCTCAAATGACAACAAATGATTTAGTGAGTTTTTCCAGCAACCCCACGATATTAGGGTTAATATAATATATAAAATGAAAATCAAATATTATTTGATTTCTATTTTATATATTTTGACATGTTTATATATTTCAAGTGATTTTACATAAAGCTAACTACTTTGTGATTATTTAATATTTTTTTAATAATTATTATATGAACATTTGTTGAGTTTTTAAACATTGTTTGATTTGGTTTGGCTTGTATAATTCAGCTTAAAGGAATTTTTCAATTAACTATTGAAAAGGGTAAAATCCAACTCGGGTAGTCAAGTGTTTTTCATTAAGTATAGGCCTTCTCTCCCCACAATTAACTTTTTGATGCATTTTTTAAAGAATTTAGTAAACAGATAAGTAATTTCATTCTGGAACCTCCCTCCCTTCCAACACACTAGTCCAACGACTTACATTCCTATCTTGTAATATCTCCAAGTGATTTTAGTTTCATATGACCGGTTGAAAGTGAAAGTCTGACAATAAGCTACCATAAGATATTTTATTTTGTTCACCATGACACCAGGTGAGTCTTGCTGAATACAATATTAAAATAATGGGCTGGGATCAACGACTCCTTCAAAACCGACACTAAAGTTATAATGTTTCAAGCTTGCAAGGACGTTCCATTAAAATCACAATTGTAGCAACATGTGCGGCGCACACTTCGTACGAAAAAAAAATCTGAATTATTCGAAGAATACTTTTTTTTTTTTTTAACAAAGATGAAGGTGCCTTCCTTCCAGTTAAAGAAATTAATTATTTTAAGGACTTGTGTAGTGCAATGATCACTGCGAACTTTCCATGTTTTAAATTCCAAGGGCCGGAATTTGCATCCTTCTTGTGACACTAATGAAAGCGACAAACTCCTGACCAATCAATACTCAGAAAGAATTATCTCCATATATATTATGAAGAAACAATGGAGGATAATAAACTACATGGGAGATGCCTTCATATGGGTCGCTGCGGATGAAATCCCAGTTGTTTAGGGTAGTTTTGTTGTGAACCTTGTGGTAGGTAAAATAGATCCTAAAGATATTTCCAAACCATATTTGATTTACTGAGAAGTGCTGGAACATACGTGTCATGTTGTAAGATTCGTGAATGATGAATTGAAAGTGTGTATCTAGGTGAGCTCACGTAGAGAAGGCTCTGGTGTTATATTTGGATGTCCCGGCATATATAATGGAAATTGTAAGTGCTTTGAAGTTGTTATATCCTGATATCCATCTTACAAGTTTGGCTCGTGGACTACATCGTGTTGTGGAATACATTAGAGTCCAGTTCTTCCAAATGAATAGATTAATTTCTGTGACAAAAAAATAGACCTATTTATGAAAGTCCCACATCGAGTCAGAACTTACTAACTCTTGTTTGATGTGCCGTTGCCTCTGCAATTAGTTCTAACAAGCTGAGGAACATGGATAAAACAGCCAACTTCTACTATGAACCGTTTGGAGTTGTGACTTTTGCTGCACTAACATAGTACTATATATAAATATCTAGTAGCCATTACAATAAAACACATTTTTTAAATATATTACAATATTATACATTTTTAATCATTAATGGTATTTTAGTGACAATTTCTAAAATAAAGAATAAAAATCTATATAATTACTTTGTTTCCAAAATCTTTGGCTACTTTGTTCTAATCTTTTGTACATTCAAAATATATTCTGGATTTCTTATTTTCATTGCTCTAGTGTGCTTAGGATCTATTGGTTCTGAAAATGCGCAATTTTTATAAAATTTAGTTAATTTTGATTCCATATCAATTTTCCAAAAATCATAATCTTTTTCTAAACTTTCGACTACAATAATTTTTTTTTTGTCCATATGACAAGTAAACAGTAATTTCGTTGGGTGATGTGAAGATAATAATAATTATATTAATGAAAGGAGGATAAATAGCTCCCATTCATAACATAATAATACGTGTAATGTCCATTTAATATTACCAGTAACAGTAAGTTAATTAGATAAATTAGTAATCGAAAAGTGTGAGAGATAGAACGTTGTGATCAAAACTTATTCCAGGGAGGGGGAAGAAGTTGTGTTACGATCTCAATAGTTGAATGTGTAAAGTTTAATTCATTTAATAATTTTAAAATGTTTAAAAGCTTGGCCTTGGCGTGAAAATGAAAATTTATTTTGTAATGTGTTGCTTTGAAAGGACTTGTATTCAGCACTGATTCAAGTCAGGTTTAGTTGAGGTAATTGGGAGTGTGATGTCTACACTTCCTTTTTTCCGAGACTAACCCAGTTTGCTCAGGACGGATGTTGTTGAGACAGGCTGTATCCAAATAGTCCGAGGATCCTTGCCAAGGATATAGCATAATATCTTCTACAATTTGTTCCTTAAATGATTAATGTTTTTTTCACTTTTGTGAGATAAAATTCACCTAGACCATGAATTTATACTATATTTATTGAACATAACCAATGGAATTCACAATAATAAACAATGCTTTGAGACACACGAAAAAAAAATTGAAAGTCCTTGCTGGAACTACCAATATTTTTACTACCCAAGAATATTATTGAATTCTACCAGCACTCGTGGGGGTTTCCACCCCTATCTTGTAATAATCCTACATTTATGTAACTAATGACCGATTTCTAGGCGAGAGAATAGGTTTACGTGACTAAAAATATTATATTTGTAAATTACGCACAAAATTTAAGATGGTATGTTTTTTTTTTAATCCAACCATTTTCAAAAATGTGTTTTTGAGTTAATTTTTAAATATATGCATAACAAATTAATTATATAGTTCAATATCAATTTAGAAAAGTCATAATACAGTCATAATACAAAATAAATAAAAAATATATCATTATTGGTTCATCTAGAATTTCGGTCGCAAATCAGTGAACACAACAGTGAATTTCCATTAGACAAGACCGCTGAGAAGTTTTGTATGAGTGTTGTTTCCTGACCAATTACGAGATACCTTTAAAGGAGTGGTTTTCAAACTATGGTCCGTGGACCACCGGTAATCCGTGGTGGTGTCCTAGGTGGGCCGCAGACAAATCATAGTGAGAATATATATAGTGTGAAAGAGATAAAGATTAACAAACAAAGCCCAATTAAGTAAAACATATTTTATACCACAATACATGTGGGATGATCATAAGAAACGAAGTTAAATATAAAAATGATGTATTTTACTGCTTGATAGGTAGGTATTGTATTAAAGTGGGTGGTTCTTATGTGGATTGAACACTTATAAAGTTGTCCGCCATTGTGGACATTAGGAGAAATACTGTATTTAAGGTTCAAATCCCGACAGAGGATAAGATTTCTTAGGCCCTACGTGAAAATAAAGCAGATGCGTACGACTGGTTTTTTGCTGAGTTCATTTTCAAAAACTAGTATAGTTGGTTAAGAGGAACCGCTGCACATTCTGCAAATTTGATGAGCTACTAAAAACAGAGTTTATTTATCATCCTCAGCAATGTGATTTATTTTAATCAAATAAATCACTTTCATGCGCACGGCCAAGAATAACTTCAGAGAAGTTCCGAGAGTCCGTAACCAATTCAAAATTTCAACTAATACATTAATTAAAAAGTAATTTCTCAAGGCCTTAAATAAAAATGACGATATATAATTATTGGTAAATAAGTTATAATATTAAACTATTGTAAACTGTATTCTGAAAATTGAAAAATGACACCTTGACACAAGAATAGAGTTTCAGAATATGATATCTAGATGGAGTAATCCTCATTAAGAGCATAAATAATAGCTTTAGATATTTGATTCTTATTGTAAACTGTGTTAAAAACAACTTACGTAGCCGTCTGAGTCATAAGCTTGTCAAATAATATCTTGTTTCAGCTGCATCCAGCCATTTTCATTGCATCCAGCCATTTTCATGACCCCTGGCGTCATGAATTATGTAAAGACGAGGCCTTATAATTTAATAAAAACAAGATTTTTTCAAACAATTTTTTTTCAAACCGTGTTAAGCTCGACTGCTGAGGACGGGGAGATCGAGGTTCGAATCTCGGTCGGGTGAACTGGGGGTGGTTTTTCCTAAATAGTTTTCCACTCTCCCTCCACGCAAATGCGGGTTCACTTCCTCTAATTCAATCTTCCCAATTCCTAATCCATTAGCATAATTAGTACTTAAAGCGTATAACCCGACCGGGTAGTAAGACGCGGTGTTAAATATATATATATATATATATATATATATATATATATATAATATTATATATATATATTTTCAAACCCTCATCCAAGTTTTACAATAATGGAGTAGGGATGAAAAAGATAAAATTTATAGAAAATGTACTTGCATTCTCGTGGAAGTAGGGTGAGAAACCACTTATAAAAAAGGTCTTAGTATAACCGGATAGGAAACCCAGCCTACCTGTTTTTGGTGAACCATACTAAACGATACTGACGTGTTTTACTCATTTCAATTATCGCAAGAATAATTATAGCATTTTCTACCAATTATTTTATTTATTATTTTCATGTGCGATGGTGTTTTTTTCTATCCTTAGAAATGTTTACTTATCTAATCAAATAAATAAAATTTTGCATTATAATAGTTTTTAGCTCATTCCTGATTGAAGAAACTGGAATTTTTAAACAATATTTTATATTGTGGACATAAATATATACATTAGAATATATAAACAATGACCAAACGAATATTTATTTGGATACCAATTCAATAGGGGGAGGGGTAAGTACTCATATGAGTAAAAACATCGAATCAAAATTATCAGTATTTAATATAAAATATCAATATCGGCAAATTATCGATAGTTTGTGGGTTGGAAAGGTATAAGAGTTAATAATAGTATGTTTACAATTTTTAATTTAAAAAAATTGGGGCACAGTAAATAAAAGTTACTTTAAGAGATACACTTAGTTTAATTTTCTACACATAACTATACTGACAGTTCTTTCATATTTGTGCACAATTGAATGATGGCTTTATTTTCCTCTTAAAATCTCCTCATTAAATGTAACTTTTCCCATTATATATTCAATGTGTGTGTGTGTATATATATGAAAAATAATTAAATTATTAGAGATATCAAACTTGATATCCTAGATTCTTACTAGGATCGAAAAAATCAAGAGTAGATTTAAATATCACTCAAGTTATTAGTTATAAAATCCCAATAAATGAAAATCTGTTCAAAAGAAAAAATAATATTCAAAATTGGGTAATCATTCATGGTGACCAATATTATTTCTTTTGCTGCTTCATTTCAGTACCAGTAAACTGTAAATTTGCTCAACATAACCTTTGTGTATTCTAGTGATCTTGCGTGAATCAAACATGGCCGTTTTGTTTAAGTATTTTTGTTACTATCTACATATTTTAGTTGTTTTTAACCATATTAGGACTTAATATATAAATCAACTTTCTAAAGTTAGTCTGGATGGAAGATAAGGAGTAGAGTTTTAAGTGTTGATGAACTGCAATAGAAAATTCAATATTAAATAATTGGAATCGAGAAAAAAGGAATCGTTATATTATATTATATATTACACTTAGGCTTAGTTGAATATTATGTTTTAAATGTGTTTTTTATACGATATAAAACCAATTTAAGTGGTATTGACACAGACAAAATATCAAACTGTCCTCCAAAATATTTATAGCAATCAGATAATTTAATTTAATTCAAAAGTGGCGATTTGATTTTATAGGCCATATTTTGTGACAGTCTCTAATAGACTAAAGTATGTACTGTACGAATTCAAAATATTTAAATTTACCATAGCTAATTTTAAAGAAACAATTAATATTTTCAAAACTATCAACAAGTATTGCAAAAAAAATTAAGTTGTGTAGAAAAATGATAACCTCATTATAAGTCAAAAACTTTTGTACATGCCTTTTATTATTTAGTGAATGTTAATTTTTCAAATATAAACGACAATTTTTACGTCCTAGTAGTACATATTAATAATTCAGCATTTAATTTAATAAGACCAACATTGGTGAGAACATGTTCTAAGGCATCAGCCCAGTCTGGTTTGTCTTACAAACGACGCAAAGGTCAGGTCTTGAAACCCAGTATGGGGTAACTTAATGAAGTTGGATTCCTCTAAATGGTTTTATACCCTTTCTCCCCACATATGCAGGTGTATTTTATCTTAATATAACTTGCTTATTATTATCCTTTTTGTTAAATATGCAGATAACCCTACAAGGTGGAAAAAGCCTTGCATAATATTTAAAAAAAAAGTTGACTGCTCTTTCGTAGTGAAGCTAAGTACACGTGGCTAGTACTTGATTGAATAATTTTCAGAGGGAAAAATGGTGTCAGGATATATAAGCACCCATCATCCCTCCTGTTTCCCCACTCACCATACAGCTTGATCTTCTTGTCCTTGGTCTCCACAAGGATGATGACGTACCCTCCCAGGTCCACCATGGTGTTCACCTCACGACGTAAACTCCCCCAAACCACGTCCTCTGAGACCTCGAAATAGAGTCGATATTTTCCCTACAAGTAGTAGCGAATGTTTTCGCGACTATGAAACAACAACGAAACACTTGGTCGGGCAGAAAAAAACACTTGTGATTCAGTAACTTCAGATTCACAAAAATAACTAATAACGCCGTATCAAAAAAAAAACTTTTGGAAAAAACGGAGCTATCTATAAAGACACTATATTTCCTTTCGATGATACGTTACTTGCTAATTTTCACTGTAAACATACAAAGCGATATGAGTTCAGCCTCACAGTCTCTTCAATATTTTTTTATAGAAGCTACCAAACCCAAAACATATTATTTTTCTTGCTTGTAAAAAAATTAACGTGTCGTCAGTCACCTACCATCGTGTTATCGTTCTATGGACTCTCTCCAGCAATATTTCCAAAGACCGCCACTGCTCAAGGCCGGCAACAACAGTTTCACACCTAGCTGCCCCGCCGCCGCCGACGAGTCGCGAGCCGCCATGTTGGAAGCGGACACCGGCATTTGTTTTTTTTTCTGCCTTCTTCTCTCACAAAACCTTTCTCCTCGCGGTCAAATGGGCCCACACGACCTCTTTCCGCTACCGCTGCACGTCCTGCCGGAATGTCCGCCCATGTTGTCGACTAGGTTTGTTTGGAGACTACAACAGTTATAGAATTTATCAGACCTTCAGCAGACATCCGGTGTTTGACCTTCGTACGTCATCTTGGCTTCGAGTCTCCTCAACACATGTGGATATAATTTGATAAACACGTATTCCGGCTAAATATGTACTTATTTACTAACTTAAATCTGGTAACCTTAAATTTACCAAAGTAGCTTTGGGCCCATTTTTTTATTGCTGCAAAATAAACCTTTAAAAAAAAGTTTAATGTAAGGTTACTTAAGGTTTAGAACTATTTTGGCTTTAAAGTTAGAACAAAACGTCCTAGTTATATTATAGTTTTATAGTGTTCTTTTCATCAATGTATGTACGGTTTAGTTCTTGAGTTACTGTTTAAATTGTTAGTTCAATTTATATATTTAATAAATCGGTTTTACATGTCTAGTTGAAAACTAATGCAATTGAACAATTAAACATTTCATTTAATAAATGCTAGAAAGTTTTATATTTACCAAATTTAAGTTTAACCACTAAATGCAACAGCCCAAATTATTTTACGAGGCACCCAAAGTAAATCAATGCACTTTAAATGAACGTGTCATGTTTGGTAAGAAGATCTTTTATTTTTTATCTTGAGTAAATCTAAGCAAATATTAATTTTATTTAAAAATTAGTAGAGCTAATAGTTAGTTTAAATATCTGCGTAAGCATTCTTAAATATTTTTTTCTGCCTTAAAGAGAACCAAAAAAGAAAATCGTATACAGTAAAATCATTTCTAAGCCCTCTTTGTTTCCCAAGATGCAAAGCTTTTATTTTTTTAAATATATATATTCTCTTAGTGCATTTTTAGATCCAGAGTTTGCACAGGGGCCGTTTATTTTTAATTTTTTAAAAATAATTGATTGAATTATTAACTTACACGAGAATTCGAAGCTATTAAATAATAATCAACATCGTGTGATGACTCTCCATTAATAAAAGAGAGAGAATACTAAATTGAACAGGAAAAATAGTAGCCCTAAAGTAGGACTAAC
Organism: Timema cristinae; assembly: GCA_039000515.1. Taxonomy (NCBI): domain Eukaryota; kingdom Metazoa; phylum Arthropoda; class Insecta; order Phasmatodea; family Timematidae; genus Timema; species Timema cristinae. Next base: position 20,628,249 of record JBCFYV010000935.1, read on the forward strand.
TAATGAATCAATACTCCATGGTAACATAACCTACATCACGGTTGTCAATTTAAAACCAAACCGGTCCACTACTACATTTAAACGAAGTTATGTTCCTGGTGTCTTGATGGTTGTCCAGAGACGTGCGTCAACAAGTTACCGACGTATGACACCGAACTCTAAGCCACACTGAACCACACGATGATACCAACCCCCGAGAACCACCAGGCCGCGCCGAACGAACGAGTGAAGTACGCACAGCAAATCAAACAAATGAAACCGACTGGTAGGGTGGGGATAGAGAAGAAAAAAACTACTTGTTTCCAATCGGATACACCCTCAACATCCCGGCTTGTCTTGTTCAACGCGAGCACATTCTTAGATAAACTCTACCCCCGTTCCACACAAGTGTTTTGGTGAGGGTTGCGACCCCGGAGCGTTTTATGGAGTGGGAGCAGCAGGTCCTACCTACCTCCAGCCTGGATGCTGACACTGGAGTCCCTTTCTGCATTTCCCCGCCTCACTTGTCTCTGTCTAGTGCGGAGAGAAGGGATCAATACACTCGCGAGCACAGCCCAGCAGCGGGCGGTACACAGCCTCTCAGCTCCATTGGTCCATACAACCTCAGTCTGGGGCGCACGGACGAGGCAGGCATAGCGGCTAGAGAGAACACTATGGTACCTAGGTACTGGCTGACGACACTAGTGTACCTGGTACTGGCTTGGCTGACTACTAGTGGTACATGGTACTGGCTTGAGCTACACTAGGTACATGGTACCTTAAGCTACCATGAACCTGTACTGCTTAGCTGACTACTAGTGTACCTGGTACTGGCTTGGCTGACTACTAGTGATACCTGGTACTGGCTTGGGACATGACTACTAGTGGTACTGGTACTGGCTTGGCAGACTACTATGGTACCTGGTACTGCTAGGAGAGACTACTAGTGGTACCTGGTACTGGCTTGGCTGACTACTAGTGTACCTGGTACTGCTGGAGAGACTACTAGTGGTACCTGGTACTGGCTTGAGCTGACTACTAGTGGTACCTGGTACTGGCTTGAGCTGACTACTAGTGGTACCTGGTACTGGCTTGAGCTGACTACTAGTGTACCTGGTACTGGCTTGAGCTGACTACTAGTGATACCTGGTACTGGCTTGGCTGACTACTAGTGGTACCTGGTACTGGCTTGGACTGACTACTAGTGGTACCTGGTACTGGCTTGAGCTGACTACTAGTGGTACCTGGTACTGGTTTGAGCGACTACTAGTGGTACCTGGTACTGGCTTGAGCTGACTACTAGTGATACCTGGTACTGGCTTGGGCTGACTACTAGGGGAAACATGGTACTGGCTTGAGCTGACTATAGTGGTACCTGGTACTGGCTTGAGCTGACTACTAGTGATACCTGGTACTGGCTTGGCTGACTACTAGTGATACCTGGTACTGGCTTGGACAGACTACTAGTGGTACATGGTTACTGGCTTGGACTAGACTACTAGTGGTACCTGGTACTGGCTTGGACAGACTACTAGTGTACCTGGTACTGGCTTGGGCTGACTACTAGTGTACCTGGTACTGGCTTGGACGACTACTAGTGGTACATGGTACTGGCTTGAGCTGACTACTAGTGATACCTGGTACTGGCTTGGCTGACTACTAGTGGTACCTGGTACTGGCTTGGCTGACTACTAGTGGTACCTGGTACTGGCTTGGGCTGACTACTAGTGGTACCTGGTACTGGCTTGGCTGACTACTAGTGGTACCTGGTACTGGCTTGGCTGACTACTAGTGGTACCTGGTACTGGCTTGGGCTGACTACTAGTGGTACATGGTACTGGCTTGGACAGACTACTAGTGGTACATGGTACTGGCTTGAGCTGACTACTAGTGATACCTGGTACTGGCTTGAGCTGACTACTAGTGGACATGGTACTGGCTTGGAACAGACTATGGTGTACCTGTACTGGCTTGGGCTGACTACTAGTGGTACCTGGTACTGGCTTGAGCTGACTACTAGTGGTACCTGGTACTGGCTTGGGCTGACTACTGTGGTACCTGGTACTGGCTTGGACAGACTACTAGTGGTACATGGTACTGGCTTGGACAGACTACTAGTGTACCTGGTACTGGCTTGGACTGACTACTAGTGGTACTGGTACTGGCTTGGCAACTACTAGTGATACATGGTACTGGCTTGGGCTGACTACTAGTGGTACCTGGTACTGGCTTGAGCTGACTACTAGTGATACTGGTACTGGCTTGGCTGACTACTAGTGATACCTGGTACTGGCTTGGGCTGACTACTAGTGGTACCTGGTACTGGCTTGGACAGACTACTAGTGGTACCTGGTACTGGCTTGGGCTGACTACTAGTGGTACCTGGTACTGGCTTGGGCTGACTACTAGTGATACCTGGTACTGGCTTGGGCTGACTACTAGTGGTACCTGGTACTGGCTTGAGCTAAACTACTAGTGATACCTGGTACTGGCTTGGCTGACTACTAGTGGATACCTGGTACTGGCTTGGGCTGACTACTAGTGATACATGGTACTGCTTGACTGACTACTAGTGTACCTGGTACTGTTGGGCTGAATACTAGTGTACCCGGTACTGCTTGGTGACTACTAGTGTACCGGTACTGCTTGGACAGACTACTGTGATACCTGGTACTGGTCTTGGGCTGACTACTAGTGGTACCTGGTACTGTCTGGCTGACTACTAGTGATACCTGGTACTGGTCTTGAGCTGACTACTAGTGATATCCGGTACTGCTTGGCGACTACTAGTGATACCTGGTACTGGCTTGACAGCTGATATGTGATACGGTACTGGACTTGGAAGACTACTATGATAAATTATACTAGTTTAGAATGAATTTTAAAATGTTTTATCATACCGTAGACTTTATAATTCTTTTGGAAAAATGTCAAGTTAGTTATTCCCACCTATTTTTACCCACACCTCCCTGTTCCCTATTTCTTGAGTGGAATTTGAAAATTTAAAATGATCAGAGGTGTATTGTTATTTGAGTTGTACTTCTAACCTGCCTACCTAATTTAAATTTTCAACCTCACATAAAAGTTTATATTTACCCAAACCCCCACCTCTATTTCCTATGGTTTCATTTAAAAATGTAAATGTTCAGTTATGTTCAATGAATTTTATAGTTATTTGGAAAGTATCTTTACTGCTGCAATTTCAATTTTCCACCACATCCGAAAATATGTTTTATTGTTTTTGAAATTTAAATTCTCTCCAATCCTCCCTCCATTTTATTGCACTAAGTTTAGATCTGTTTTCAGTATGATAGCCTTTAATCCAATTAATTTCTACCACTAAAGTTTTTTTTTCTGTTTCCACTTTCCTCCCCTATTTCCTAAGGCATACTCAAAATTTCAATTTTATACTCTTAGAATTATTTTGAGTGATCCCTTTAGATACATGTCAAATTTAAATTTTCTACCACACTCATAAGTAGTTGTATCTATTAGTTTTGGGAGGATTTGAACACCCTGGTATCCCCCTACCCCACACACCTTTTCTCCAACTCACTCTTAGACATTTAATATTTCAAGATTTGTTGGGTAATATGGATTTTTGTCTCTCTACCTGTCTGCCAAATTTTAGTTTTTCTATCTCATCTTCAAAGGTTTTTTTTAAATAAATTATAGGAGCCTATTTTCCAGAACCCCATTTTAAACTCTCCTATTTTTAGATTAATTTATTTGAATGGGGCAATCTCTATACCCTCAGCTTTCCAGCTCATCTAGAAGTACCTTATATTTTTCTGAACACACCCAAATACGTTCTATTTCTGCTAATTATATATTAAATATAAGATTACTAACCAGCCTGGAGTAAGTGCAGATATATACACACACAAGTTTAATTTTAGTGTTTACATAATTTTAGATAGCAAAAAAAAACATGAAATAACTTCAAACTGTGCTATTTTTTATCACTTTAAATGCATGACTATAGGAATTTGTATCTACGTAATTTAGCAAATAATACTTCGAGTATTTTGCTAACCCACATACCAAACCAGGATAATATAGTTTTTACATATTTTAATCATACATTAATGATTTTAAATACATATAATCAAAAAGCTATTATAGAGTTACATTAATGGGCACGTGGATTAAACAATAAGCTCTCATAGTCTAGTTTTCCAGTGTTGGGAGGTCAGGGTTCGGATTCCATCCGGATGTACAGAGGATGATATTTCATATATGGTTTCACACATTTCTTTACACTCAAATGTGGTTAAATTTACTCTAAATTATTTCTTCCTAATCCTTCTCCTACTAGCATGATTGAAATGTGTACAGTCCAGATTGGTAGTGAGACGCGCTGAAAAAAAAAAGGGAGAATATAATGTTATCCAAGCAAATATATATTTTAAATGCTGTGGCCCGCAACTCGAACTTAAAAGGGAAGACGGTATGATCAGTTGAACATCCTGAAACGAACAGTCGAGCCAAAACTTTTGATTTATTTCCTGTCCATTCACTCGCGATACTCCGCTGGGGCTTGGGGCTAGGCGGGGCTATGGGGGAGGGGGTTCAGCGCTGATCGAGCTACGGAGCGAGATATTCCCTGGCGGGCGGAGGGGGATCTGTAGTTCGCAATACGCCATCAATTATTCAGAGTTCACCCGAAACAGATTGATGTTTTTTATTTAATTAGTGCCTGAAAGTGCACGGCCGCGTTCATTAAGAAGATTGCAATATTGAAAAGCTCCCCGCAGTTGTGAGCTCTTTCATGATGGCGGTACAGAGTGGTCTGAAACGTGATGCGAGTAATTTTTTCTACCCCGTTAAAACCGACTACCCCTTTTTTTTTCAACCCCATCTGGAAGTAAAAAGGATTTGTATTACAGTTAAAAAGATAGTATTTCATTAATTTGGACCCGTATCGTTGGGAACGCGGCCTAAATGCCAGGCTTATATAGCCTGGTTTATTGGGCAAAAAGATAAGTCGGGATTCAAACCTTGGGCAGCTGTATTGAGGGTGGTTTCACTTATATGGTTCCCAGCTCTCTCACCATGCTAATGCGAGTACATTCCATCTAAATTATATCCTTTACCTTCCTCATCTCTAACAAGAAAGTTTATCTTACAAATATTTTGCACATTTGGGTTCTCATTCTTCCGTTGAACACTGTCGACCATTGTAGCCTCTCTATAGGCTATCCTTATATAAATCACTGAGGTGGGCAGTCACACATTCGATGATAGCTAGAAAATATGCAGGGCATTTGAAATGTTTAATCACGCGTGAATTTAAACTAAAATGTGTGCTTGTAACTGATTAACTGTAAAATAATGATAAATTTTAATGCTGTAGGTACAAATCCTCTATCAAATACTAAATCAATCAGCGATAATTTGTTAAATAAATAATTTTATTTAATTTCAAGAAATGTTTGCTAAAAGCGGAAAATCGCTGCTATAAACTCAAAAAGTCGCTTTTTAAAACTGAAAGTTTTTAGGTGATCATGAAGTTTATTTCTAAGCATAAATTAGATTTGAAAGTATTTTAAAAGATGAAGAAAAAAGCAGAAGTTAGATTTTAAAGCAGAAATTTGCTTTATAAGCAGAATGTTGCTTATTAAAACAGAAATTTGCTTAAAAAGTAAAAATTTGCTTTAAAAAGACATTTGCTTTAAAAGTAGGAAGTTACTTCAAAAGCATGACTTTGCTTCAAAAGCATAAAGTTTACCCAAAAGCAGAAAAGTGCTTCAAAAGCTGAACGCTACTTTGTAAGCTAAAAGATACTTTGTAAGTAGAAGGCTACTTTGTAAACAGAAAATTACTTTGTAAACAGAATTTACTTTGCTAGCAGAAAGTTGATTTTGTTAATTATGAGATTTAAACTAAAGTTAGCTCGATTGTTCTCTTACGTTATTTGTATTAAGATATCACAAAAAGGTAGATATATTTAAAACTAGAACGCACTCGCATATTTCTATGGAGCATGAGAAATGGGGGCATGGACAAAATAATCGAAAAATATGTTACTTACCGTAGAGAGCACATGGAGACCAATTGAATTATTTGAAACAGATCCATCCATCTTTACTATTCCTTAAGGAATCACACGTACTAGAATTAAACAGTAACGCAGGGAGAGATGTTCTGAAACTAGGAAAGAGTCGAGATTCCTTCAGGGATTTGGAAACCGTTGGCAACTGTAGGAGTGCTTCTTCCCCAACTATGATAGCGATTGGAATGGAGACAAACCCTGAATTTTATAGGAAGTCACAATTATTGATTAAAAATCAGTGAAACTTGGCATTCTATAAATATGTATTAATTGATTTATGAATGATAAAGTTAATCTAAAAAGTTATTATAAAAAGTTTCATATAATAACTTCTTATGCATTACTGTGCAGTTTCTCTATACGTTATTAATTAAATGAATTAAGAATATAAATAAAATTGTAATATATTTATTTCTGAATCTATGGACATATTAGTTGCGTCCTATGAAACTCAGAATTCGGGTATAATCGAATAAAGGTAGTTTAGCTCCTAGGTGACAACTGGAAAAAACAAACAAAAAAACTACTAGGCCTACTCACAAATATTTTGGTCACTGACCAATTATATAATTGACTTATCTCTGTTATAAAGAGATAATGATTAACATAATGTAACTTAATGGTTCTTCTCATATATCTAATAGAACGTAACCCGCTACGAACGGCTTACATGGAACACGAACGGAACTTGAACGGCCAGTACGTCTGTGACCACGAAGAGATGAAGTTGTTTTGTGACATACTTAAGTACAAATGGGAAAATATGATGGAATTCACCATATGCCCTGCTATTCCTAATATTGAATGCGCCCAGAAAGTGTATTTATGCCCCTTTTTTCGCGGTCTTCTTCCTCCGCACAAACTGCACCCTCTACCATTTACTGCTCTTCGGATGAACTCTCCATTGCAACTGGGACAGCAAGGTGTTTCTACAAACGTTTAGGCTGGTCCAGTGGCGTGCTTTGCCGGCTGCAGGGGCAGCCCGGGGTGAGTTTTGTACACGGGTGGGATTGATTTTTGGTGCCCCCATATATAACGAGGGATAAATGGATAATATAAAGATAATCCCCAAAACTAACAACTCTAAGCCAAACGTAGCTTGTACATAATAGAAAAAAACCTGGCGAGAATCATTCCAAAGAGCTTTTAGGGTATTCAAAATTTCACCCCTTCAAATAGATTCTAGGGAATCTAATTTTGTAAAAAAAATATTTGGTGGGCACTTCTTAAACTATCTTTTAGAGGCATTCAATTTTTAAAACGTTTGCCAATGGTTATGTTGCCAAATATCCTATAGAAGTATAAAAATTTCAAAATACTTCGTGGGGAGCATTGTCCTAAATAGCTGTTAAACGAGTATGATTTTCAAAAATTCTCTAAACAGGGACCACTTCAAATAGCTTCTAGGAGCATCCAGTTTTCTTACCTTAACCGGGGATTGAAAGGCACAAAGTACAGAAAATACTTTTTTGAGTTATTGCCCTTTTTTCTTCTTCTCACACAGATGAAGTTCCACCACTATTGTAGAAAATAAGAATGTTCTTGATTCTTAGCGTTTAATAGTAAGTCTTAATCAGGTCATAAACTTAAGGTAACACCTCCCCCCTTCCCCAATTAATTTTTCCCTACGCCCATGCCAAACCTAGCAACCCCAAGCCTAACGTAACCTAGGTGTGGCACGAAAATAATCTGAAGTGGAACTCCATAAATGGCTATCACACAGTACTATAAATGTTTCACTAGGAAAAGTGTTAGAATTACAAATAAAACTATTAGAACAGGTTTTGTAGACAATGTTTGCCTCTTTAATTTTGGAATAATGAACGGTTTAAGAAATAATTGCATAATAGCGTTTAAGGGCGCTATTTTTTATTATGGTGGATGTAAATTAACTTTTAAAGAGTGATATTATATACAATTTTATTGACAAAAAAACAAAATATACCAATATGTCAAATTCAATGTATCACAAATTACATTAGTGTTACCGATATGTTTAGCATCTCCACTATTATGCCCAGGTAACATTAGGTATGGAGCTGTGAAGTTTGGTAATTATTTTCATACCATTCCAAAGTTATGTTAGGTTATGCTTCTATGTTTGGCACCCCCTCAAGCTGACGCCAAGGGCCGCCGCCCGGCCCTTAAGCCACCCCTGGCCGGCTGTTCTCATTGGGTTTCATCCTTAGATGGAGTTCATCACACCTAACATTAACATGACGTTCACTTAACATAAGATTGTCTAGTGGAGAGCTTTCACATCACGTTACGTTAAGGATATAAGGAAGTCTTGAAATATTATTTTTAAAACTTAGTTTTTTATAAGCTATTTGTTTTTTCTCTCTGACGAATATGGGACTACTTATACATGTCAACTCAGAGAAAAGGCTTAAACTTGCGTGAACAAATTACAGGTATCGAACAGTCACATAAAATACCAGAGATACTTATATATATCCATACATAAAATCATATTTCCTGAAACTATAATTTTTGACAGAGAATATCAATTTCAAAAAAAACAATCATTCAAATAGTTTATTTGACAAAAACAAATATAAATTAATATTTATTATCTAAAATAATCCTCATACAAAAATTTTGAACCAAATTATTAAGAGCTATTGTTAAAAGATATCAAATTTCTTCAGAATTAATCATAAGTAAACTACCATTAAACGAATTATTCTCCCAAAATACAAGTAGGTCTATACATTTTAATTTGTCACGTCAAACCATCCCCAGATATCTATTTCGAGGTTTAGCACTAGGAAGGGCATCCGGCTGTAAAACAGGTCAACTAAAACCAATATGGCGCGTTCTTGTGACTCGCCGTGGATTAAAACGTCGACTCCGCGTAACCCTCCATTTGCTGTTTGACCACGTCACTATCATTTCATCACTTTACTGTACGAGTGTCACCTATTATTACGATAATTTGGCTTATTTACTGAAAATTAAAGGCAAATGAAAATGCATATGATCGTAAAGTGAATTTTTATTTCGTTATGTTTAATTATAACAAAGTGACATGTTTGTACTATGATTAAATATACTTGATCCAACCCACTTTCTCAGTCGGTTGCGTGTTTTTCTATTGAGCTAGGGTCCCAGGTTCAACTCCTGGCATGACAAAAAAAATTAACATTGGTTAAATGTGGGTTTACGGTCGGGGACTGGATGTTGTGCCTGGTCGAGCCTTAAGTTAGATTATAAGGCGTATGAAGTAACGACAGGCCTAGCAATGGAAAATAAATGGCTTGAATAAAAAACTGACACAAGTAACAAGTTAGAAACAGTAATGGATATACATAAAATTAAATAAACTTGTAAATAAATCACTAGACTAGGAAGCTGGAACTATCTGTAATAAGTTCAATACAATAAAATATTTAATATATTACGTGGCACTTTGTTGTTAGAATGTATTATTCCAGGAGCAACAAGAACAGCTCAGAATAGAACTCTTTACGACCTTTTATGACCTTGGATGATGCCTTTTCGGCATCCAAAGGCTCCCATGCTTACACCACCCTTGTTTAAAAACATTCTTTACTATTGAGGCTAGCGTATAGCCCGAATGGGTAGTAAGACGCGGTACTAAATAGAAAATTTGCTGTTTTTGTTCTGCTAAACATAAAACCTTTTTGAAAATTCCCTGAACGTGTACTATCACTCAAACACCCTCAATGACCTCCAAGCTACCAGATGTCTGAACTAAATTACCCACGAGTTAAATCTTGGGCCACCCTAGTAGTTTTTCTGTTAGGACATCCTTTTTCTTCAACTGAAACGAGCATAACTATTAATATATTAATTTCCATTACATTATTATTAACAATAGCTATACATATACAATCATCTAATTTATCTTATTTACCTACATACAATTGTATCTCGACAGTATTACTATACAGGGTGTAATTGAATATATGTTACAAACTGCTAGGGTATGTAGGAAGGGTCCAAAGTAGACCAACTTTTAACGAGGAACTCATGTCCGGAAACGCGCCATTTGCGCGTTGCAGACTAGAACTTTTAGTATGTTCAGTAATAGGAATAACTCTCGTAATACTTTATTGATTTACAATGCATAGAAAAAATTTAGCAAAGCCAAAACAGATGGATACAATAATTGCTTAAAATGACGTCCACCAATTGCGATGCATGTTCAGGTACACTCTTTCAAAACTGTCAAGCCTCATTTGGAATTCTTTCCCTGGGTTGAGAATACGTGCTATCAGATCTTCCTCAGTTTCTCTAGGGATTTCGTGGACCATGCTTTTCATTTGGCCCCTCAGGAAAACGACTAGTGGAGCTAAATCTGGGGAGCGTGGAGGCCATTCTACTGGTCCTCCTCGACCAATCCATCTGTCCCCAAATACCTGGCTGATAAAGTCTCGGATGGCGAGTGAAAAATGTGGTGGCGCACGGTCTTATTGCAGCCACATCTGTTGACGAATTCGTAAAGGTACGTCTTCCAACCATTTTGGCAACACTCCTTGGAGGAATATCAAATAAACGGAGCCGATGAGACATGGTGGAAGAAGGTCAGGGCCAATTAAACGACTATCGATAATACCAGCCCACACGTTGAGGCTGAACTGCTGTTGGAATCTAGTGGAGCGAGTGTTTTCTTCGTCCCAAACATGGCTGTATCTGGAGTTGAAAGTACCTTTCCTGGCGAAGGAAGATTCATCAATAAAGAGAAAAAGACGTGGAAATTCAACTTGAAATAGTTAACAAATCATAAACCAGCGAGAAAAGTAAACTCGTCGTGGAAAATCAGTCGGACTCGTTGTTTGAACTCTCTGTGGATGGTAGGGATGGAGCTGTTGTTCATACAGAACCTGCCAGACGCTAATGTCACGTCCAATGGTTCAGCTGCTAATGGGTGGGCTGTGTTCAACTCTATGAAGTACATCTTCTTCAAATCCTGCAGTACGGGGGTACCTCCAAGACCCGCAGTTTACCCTTTTGACTGTAAACGTTCCTTTTCCCCGCAATATCTGAAAAACTCTGGTAAACACTGTATAAGATGGAGTTGGACGATTTGGAAAATGGTCTGAATAAAGCCAGTGAGCAGCCTTACTATTATGAGTTTCACTGTATATTAACACCATATTAGCTTAATCTATAAAAGTATACCCATCGATAATCTACTACTACTACTGAACGATTAGGGTGTTTTAGCAAAACAATTGACGTTTACATCAATTACATCATTACATTGGTCGATTCAACTCACATGTTCATGACGTGGCAAATGCAACGCGTTATCATTTGATTTTGTTCAAACAGTTCCAGTCTATAAGGCGCCAATTGTGTCTTTCCGGGCACGAGTTCCTTAATAAAAGATGGTCTACTTTGGACCCCTACGTACCCTAGAAATTTGTAGCATGTATTCATTTATAACCTATTTATCAAGTATTATTTTATTTTTAAAATCGATGGCGTCAGCCCCCATGATACTGACCGAGCGGCTGTCACATGTTGGCGAATATAGTGCCAACATTTACGGATAGAGGGTGTCATTTGGTCAGCACAACGAATCCTCAAGCCGATAATCTCAATTTTCTAAACCAGAGCCACTACTTCTTTATTCAATTAGCACCTCATTTGTCTTCACTAGGCTGAGTCAGACCCCGTTCCAGACCAAATGCTTCACAGAAAAAATCCGGAAGCTCCGGGGATTGGACCCAAGACCAATGTATTTGTAGCAAGGAACACAGATCACCTGACCATAAAAAGCGGTAATTATTATTTTATAAAAATAGAAAAGATGCTTATCTAGTGTTAATCTCAAAATGACTGTCACACCTGCATGAATGGGACAAGATGTAGGAAAAATAGAAAACACGTAGATCTTAGGTATGAATAAGTGATCAAATGAAGACCAAGTAGGTGAGTACACGTAAGAGGTACGGCTTCAACAAACTGTGACTACCCTGGGAACACTCCATGACAAGTCACTGTCTATTGGCTGTGTTTATCAATCTTTTAGTTTTCAGGTGCTGGTCACTCCCAACACGTCCACTTCCGTCTCGTGCACTCACATAAGGTGAGGTATTATTAAGTAAATATTCTTCTTACTGTCCCATCTCATGCACTTGTTTTTCCTAGATTGCGCACTCAACAAGAAAGGAAGAATCGCTCGCGACTTTTACAATCCCTTCCTGTCCCTATATAATCACAGCCGGGTGGAGGGTTTTCTCCACACAAGGGATTTATCACTGTGATTTCCCCAGCCCCCCTACACAATAATACGGGATCACTTCATCACAGCTATAGCCTCTTCCTACTCCATGTGCGCCGCGAGGGAGGAGTAAATAATATTTTAAAATAAATGAACTTATAAAGAGAGTGGGAAGCCATTTAGAGGGATAATACTCAGTTCACCCTACCGTGGTCCAAAACCTGACCTACCAGTCACCATCAAACCAGACTAGACGAAAGTGACACCCTAATCCACGTGCCCACCGATACAGGTTCATTTAGATAAAGTCGTTACTGGCCTTGGCGGGAAACGTATTAATTAAAAGAATTTCATGCCTCCACATCACGTGACTACCAAGAAACATCGATCTCAACCTGGACTCGAACCAACAATGTTATTTGAAGCTGTCACATTATATATATAATCAATACAGATAACATAGCACTAACAATATAGTAAACTGTTTTCGTAGCTGACCGCAAGTAAATATGTTTGATATTTCTCTACTGTTCTTCCAACCAAATTCAGTTGTACTTCTGGCAGGAGAACTAGGTCGTAGGTTTATCCAAACTGACTAGAGCAACTAAACGAGAACGGTATATTAGTTTGTATTTTTGGGATACATATTATTCACTAAAATACTAACTCGCATCTTGTTTGCACGTATGGCTTAGAAACAGAACAAGTTTGTTTGAATATATGGCTAAAAAAACTTTCAAACTTATTTGGCTATATGGCTAAGATACCACTCTAGCCTACATAGCTATATGACTAAGAAACCTTTAGCACTTATTTTTCCACATGGATAGGAAACCTCACAAGTTTGATTTGACAAGATTTCTAATTAGTTTATGTGACTAAAACACTTCAGTTTATTTAGGATATATGGCTAGGATACTTCCTTAGTCGTTATGTCTACATGGTTAAGAAACCTCTATAACTAACTTGGTTGTATGGCTAGGAAGCCTCTTAGCGTGTATGATTAGTTAGCTAAGAAATCTCATAAGCTTATTTGGCTATATGACTTGGAAGTAGCGCAAACCTATTTGGTTTAATGACTTAGGAACACCATGAACTTATTTGGCTTTAACCTGGGAAGTGGCAAAAACCCATTTGGTTAAATGACTAGCGAGCAGCACAAACTTGCTTTGGTACATAACTTTGAAGCTGCATGCGATTATATGGCTTTATGGTTTAGAAGTGACACAAGCTTATTTGTCTCCAAGGCTTGGAAGCGAAATTAATGTATGTGGCTATATATTACTTGAAAGCGTCACGTGTTTATTTGTATATATGACGTATAAGAATCATGAATTTATTTGGCTATATGGTTTAGAAGCGGCATTGATCTTGTTTGGATATATGACTTGGAAGTTTCATTAACTTATTTGGTTAAGTGACTAATAAACAACTAGAAAGAAAGAGAGATATGATAACAATAGTTGAAGTGGGAAATGGGGTGCCGAGGTAGAACACTGATTTTTATGTAATTGAATATTTTAATGCGGCCAGTTAGAAATGTGAAAAGTTAAGTGTCAGCAAATTAGGTTGTTTGGGACTATATTTTCGGTTTTAATTTTACATATTCTTACATATTTTGATGAATTATACATATTTTCGATGATATTACATAAAATTATGTATTTTGCGTGTTTTTTTAACTGTAGTATTCTTTTTTTTGTCCTTCCTGGGGAAAATACTTTTAGAATATGTGTCAATAATTTTCAGGCAAACTATACTCGTACTTTCATAAAGAAATGTATATAGTGAAAGGATGTCACTAAGAAAATTCCAAGTGAGAGAGGATTACAGTCGCCATAACGTAACTTTGCATTTTACGTTTATTGTACTGTGAAAAGGGGAGAAGCCGACGTTGCCTGATAGTGGCCTCAGCAGAACGTCTAGCGCGCGGCGTGTTAGTTTGTAAACACAAGTCGAAGATTTGTAAAAATAATAATTCCTGGATCAGATAAACATATTTTCCCCGTTGTTCTTTGGTCAAGAGTAAGAAATTACAAAGCGACAAGGCAAGTAAAAAATGATGAAAACTGATCCTAAAACCAACCAAGGAAATTTAATTTGAGGTCTGTCACAATATTACGGTGTGTAGGTGTGTATTTTGAAAAGCAAATCAGCCAAATCGATTGGGTAGGTGTAATATTAATATCAGCTAGTGGTCTGAGGTTCACTTGTTTTCAAAGCACAGGCAACAGTTAAGCAAGAAAACATAATATCAGATGTCGGCCAAGCAAATTTTTTAAGAATTTAACGTGATAAGCGTCCGTACACAGATTGTATTCCAACATTTATTTTGACCGAAGGTTTATTCATTCAATTTTATATATTTTCCCATAATTAAATAGTTAACTACATATTTAAATGATTTTGCTACATATTGATGTATATATTTTTAGGTTAATATTATAATAAAAATCTGGGCTCTACTTATGATAGTGTTATATAAAAGAAAACGGCTTTAAATATTTAGAAATTGTCGAAAGATGAAAGGCGATTCATTATGGCAATTACGTTCTACAGTCATAATACATTTCTTAGCATGTCAATTTACATTTAACACTTAAAATATATTTTATTTGATTGTAAAAGTGTTTCAAGCTACAATTATACATGATATTTCCTTAATTTATGTTAAATAATGTCGATTTTAGTCATTTCGGAAAATCTTTAACCAAACATTTAATAAAAAATAAAAAGCACTCCCAATGATAATAGAATGAGCGTTGACCCACATATGATTGTGATGCTGAGGCACATAGAAAGTAATCAAGAGCATCGGTTGTGGTGACTTACAGATTCCAATTAAGACCAATACAACCGTCATTTATCGTTATTTTTATGGGAAAAAGTCGTGGACGTTAGCTCGCAAGCGAGAAAGTCGGACAGGCGGCGCCTTCAATGTACAGTGTAGGCTCATGAGATATACACTTAACTGTCCATAAATGTCCTTAGAGGATATAGAGAGGCGAGGATAGATATATGAGATATATACTCAACTGTCCATAAATGTCCTTAGAGGATATAGAGATGAGAGGATAGATATATGAGATATATACTCAATTTTCCATATAATGTCCTTAGAGGATATAGAGAGAGAGGACAGATATAGAGATATATACTCAACTGTCCATATACGTTCTTAGAGGATATAGAGAGGAGAGGATAGATATATGAGATATATACTCAACTGTCCATAAATGTCCTTAGAGGATATAGAGATGAGAGGACAGATATAGAGATATATACTCAACTGTCCATATACGTTCTTAGAGGATATAGAGAGGAGAGGATAGATATATGAGATATATACTCAACTGTCCATAAATGTCCTTAGAGGATATAGAGATGAGAGGACAGATATAGAGATATATACTCAACTGTCCATATACGTTCCTTAGAGGATATAAGAGGAGGGGATAGATATATGAGATATATACTCAACTGTCCATAAATGTCCTTAGAGGATTGTGAGGAGAGGACAGATATAGAGATATATACTCAACTGTCCATAAATGTCCTTAGAGGATATAGAGATGAGAGGACAGATATATGAGATATATACTCAACTGTCCATATAGTTCTTAGAGGATATAGAGAGGCGAGGATAGATATATGAGATATATACTCAACTGTCCATAAATGTCCTTAGAGGATCTGTGAGGAGAGGACAGATATAGGAGATATATACTCAACTGTCCATAAATTCTTAGAGGATATAGAGATGAGAGGACAGATATAGGAGATATATACTCAACTGTCCATAAATGTCCTTAGAGGATATGTGAGGAGAGGAAGATATAGGAGATATATACTCAACTGTCCATAATGTCCTTAGAGGATATAGAGATGAGAGGATAGATATATGAGATATATACTCAACTGTCCATAAATGTCCTTAGAGGATATAGAGAGAGAGGATAGATATATGAGATATATACTCAACTGTCCATAACTGTCTTAGAGGATATAGAGAGGAGAGGATAGATATATGAGATATATACTCAACTGTCCATAAATGTCCTTAGAGGATTGTGAGGAGAGGATAGATATATGAGATATATACTCAACTGTCCATAAATGTCCTTAGAGGATATAGAGAGAGAGGATAGATATATGAGATATATACTCAACTGTCCATAAATGTCCTTAGAGGATCTGTGAGGAGAGGATAGATATATGAGATATATACTCAACTGTCCATATATTCCTTAGAGGATATAGAGATGGAGAGGATAGATATATGAGATATATACTCAACTGTCCATATACGTTCTTAGAGGATATAGAGAGGAGAGGATAGATATATGAGATATATACTCAACTGTCCATAAATGTCCTTAGAGGATCTGTGAGGAGAGGACAGATCTAGGAGATATATACTCAACTGTCCATATAAGTTCTTAGAGGATATAGAGAGGAGAGGATAGATATATGAGATATATACTCAACTGTCCATAAATGTCCTTAGAGGATATAGAGATGAGAGGATAGATATATGAGATATATACTCAACTGTCCATATACGTTCTTAGAGGATATAGAGAGGAGAGGATAGATATATGAGATATATACTCAACTGTCCATAAATGTCTTAGAGGATATGTGAGGAGAGGACAGATATAGGAGATATATACTCAACTGTCCATAAATGTCCTTAGAGGATATAGAGATGAGAGGAAGATATATGAGATATATACTCAACTGTCCATATACGTTCTTAGAGGATATAGAGAGGCGAGGATAGATATATGAGATATATACTCACTGTCCATAAATGTCCTTAGAGGATCTGGAGGAGAGGAAGATATATGGAGATATATACTCAACTGTCCATAAATGTCCTTAGAGGATATAGAGATGAGAGGATAGATATATGAGATATATACTCAACTGTCCATAAATGTCCTTAGAGGATATAGAGATGAGAGGATAGATATATGAGATATATACTCAACTGTCCATATACGTTCTTAGAGGATATAGAGAGGAGAGGATAGATATATGAGATATATACTCAACTGTCCATAAATGTCCTTAGAGGATATAGAGAGGAGAGGATAGATATATGAGATATATACTCAACTGTCCATAAATGTCCTTAGAGGATCTGTGAGGAGAGGATAGATATATGAGATATATACTCAACTGTCCATAATGTCCTTAGAGGATATAGAGATGAGAGGATAGATATATGAGATATATACTCAACTGTCCATAAATGTCCTTAGAGGATATAGAGATGAGAGGATAGATATATGAGATATATACTCAACTGTCCATATACGTTCTTAGAGGATATAGAGATGAGAGGATAGATATATGAGATATATACTCAACTGTCCATATACGTTCTTAGAGGATATAGAGAGGAGAGGATAGATATATGAGATATATACTCAACTGTCCATAAATGTCCTTAGAGGATCTGTGAGGAGAGGACAGATCTAGGAGATATATACTCAACTGTCCATAGAGAATGCGTTTAGTGATATTATCACGTGACCCAAAACCCTAACAATAAATTGATCAATGTGATTTATTGAGCTTTTTTTATCATTACTTCTAACACAAAGTATATCAATTACATATACTAAGGGATGAATATAATAAGATCAACAGGAAATGTACCAGCACCAGCATGGATATTTATTATGATAATCAAACGCGTAAAAACACCCATATACAGTACACCTGGTGTAGCAAGTTAGAAGCAACAGTTCAATCAAATGGCATAGTATTCACCCTCCAACTCGGTTGGGCTCCAACTTCTTCACGCCTGACCGTGGCCTCCTCACTCCAACACACTATCTAACTGACTGAAAGGAGGTGTGAACCAACTCTATACAAGTGATAAAGGCCACGCCCAAGAAAAACAAGTGAAGGTGGCTCCACGTACTTAGTTAATATTTTTCCACCTGGACTGTTCTATCGCATTTTACTAGTTCCAAGAATGCTCGTAATCTTTCTACGCGCTTCTCGATCTCATCCCTTCCATTCCAGCTCCCCTTTTCCTCCCCTACTCTCTGTGGACACGTGATTTTGTGTAGCCGCTATATATGGCGGTGTTCTGATTGTATTGGTACTCTCATTGTACTGTTGGCTTAGGACGAGGTGAGCAACGTATTTTAAGCTAGGGGTTAACTTACGCCTTTTTCAAAATTACGTTAAGTTAAATTATGGAATCTTTTCAATATCATGAATTTAGAATTATATAATTCTATCGCTATAATAGGATAATGGTATTTTCCTTTATTAGCGGAATAATGTGTAACCACGTTTCAATTAAAATGTTGTCTATTGGGGAAACTAAAATTCCCTTCAATATTAAAGTAGTTTCTGTTTCGCCGCTTGGCGGCTAGCGTTTCATTGCGCTCTCACGTAGGTTATGGCCATCTTTCTGATGGATACTTGGCGTCGTTTCCGAGTAAATAATTGTTTGGTAAAATTAACTAAATGGCTCGAAAAGGCAGAGCAATAAAAATTTAGTATTGTGCTTTATAACTTTAATTGCATTAGAATATATTTTGTTGTCATGAGATGCCAGAGCACTTAAACATTTACTATTATGTCTCGTAACTTCTATTAGAGTAGAGAACTTAATGATTGATTATGTTTATAATCTTTGAAACTTTAATTATTCTTTAGTTCTATTGTTGCCACAATATGGCGGAGCTCTTAAAGATTAATATTTTATTTTATAATCTTAGAAACTTTATTAATGTACATACAAATAGCTGTCACGAGGTGGCAGGACATTTAAGATTTGGATAATATTGAAACTTATTTTTTTTTGAAGTAGTATTGGTCGTTAACTTTTCATAAATAAATGTATAACTATTCTACCTGAAAGCCACGAGGTGGCGAGTCTCTAGTCACAATGTACATATTGTTATTGTTTAAAATTGAGTCATTGTTTCTTGTTGATTCCTTGTCTATTATTTCTCTCGGGTGGTGGAGGGTTATACTAGCATATATTAGAACCTAGACCACTCCAAAACAGAATTTATTTAAATTTAATACTAAGAGATTGATTTTGTATAGACCTAGACCACAAACACCAGTGTGGGTGTTTGGTGATCCCGGCTAGTAGGCCTGGGACCCTTAGCTAGAGAGATGTGCTACCAACCAAACTATGGAGCCTGACTGAATATTTGTTGTGGTACGAATCTTACCACATGTCTGGACTACCCACTTGTATACCCAGGTATAGTAGCATTGCGTGGAGAGAGATTGGGAAAACTTCTTTTTGCACTGGCCATAATTCGAACCCTTATCTTTCGTTTACATTCAAGACGAGACTGAAGCCATTCTCCGTGCTCTTATCTATGTGGGTGACAGTAAAAATACATGTTTCATTTATTTTAGCATAGGTATTACTGCACGTTCAGGTTATATGCCTATGTTCTAAGAAGAAGAAGTGTGTCCAAATTTGTGGCGTGGAAGTAGAGTGTAAAACCATTAAGGGAAAACCAACCTCAATTCACCCAACCAAGATTCGAACCCAGATCTCCTAGTCATTGGCAGACAATCACTTGCGAGAGTGGTTTATTGATGATTTTAATAGCAACTCCAATGCATCATGAACTTATCCCCCAGGGCAAGCGTGATAGTATGTTGAGTGATCACCATCATGTTTATGTTGTAAATAAATAAAAGCAAAAGTGAATCATGAAAAGTGGGAATAGAAAGCTGTAACGTTTAAAAGATGTTGAATAGAATAAAATGAATTTGGAAAGTGGTAAATATGGTAGACAGAACAAAAGAGGAAGTTGGAATGTAGGCCTTCATAAGACGGTAGGAAGAACTAAAGGAGAAGTTGGAGCGTACAGAAAAGTAAGAAAAAAAAGTGGAAGTTGGAACGTAGAGAAGATGGTAGATAGAACCAAAGGGGAAGTTGGAACGTACATAATACGGTAGGCAGAACCAAAGGGAAAGTTGGAACGTTCAGAAGACGGTAGGCTGAAAGTGCAAAATGTGGTGGCTGAGTCAAAAGTAGAAGCTAGAAATTTCGGAAAATGGCGGAATGTATAAAAGAAAACGATAAAAGTACGGAAGTTGAAAAACACTGCAAACAAAACAAAAGAGGAAGAGGTAAAGTATACCAAATGGTGGACAGAATAAAAGAGGAAATTAACGTATGGAAGAGGGGAGGGGGGAGGAGAAACAAAAGGAGAAGTTTGAAAGCTCGGAAGGTGGTGGACAGAATAAAGGAAGTATGAAAATTTGGAAAATGGTGGACAGAATAAAAGAGGAAGCTCTATATTACTTGTAGAAAACTAAAGAGGAAGATGAAAAGTGTGGAATATGGAGAGAAAAAAAAAAGAATATTTAAAGCATAGTATATGGTAAATGAAACAAAGTATGAAACTTTAAATTGTGGAAGATAGACAAAATAAAATATGAAGCTGGAAAGTATGTAAGATGATTGACAAAATAAAACAAAAATCAAGAATTAGTAAAATGTGGAAGATGGTGGACAAAACCAAATATGAAACTGAAAAGTGTGTAAAATGTTGGACGAAATAAAAGAGGAAGCTGGAAAGTGTAGAAGATTGTGAACCAAATAAAAGAGGAATGTGTAAAATGTGGAAGATGGTGGACAAAAAAGAGGGAGTTTAAAAATTCAAAGGATTGTGGACTTAGCAAAAAGCAGAAGCTGTGAAGTGTGGAAGATAGTGGACAGTACCAACCATAAAGCAGAGAGAAAAGAGACTGTTCCAACATCGTTTTGTATTCCACAAGGTGTCGTGTCGCTGCCACATGAAACGAAACTACTTGAACTCCCCCTACGAAAAGGACACCGTTATTCCAAGGTAAGTGTATCCAGTCGCGTCCGTTCAAAGGGACACCCCTGGGACAACAAAGTATCAAAGGAAGCCAGCCCTAACACAGGAACGTTTCGATACATCTCGAATCTTATAAATAGAATAGGATATGTGCTTGTGTGTATGTTAGCACTATAATTTCCAGACCAAGACACCTATAGGCCGTTCCACTCTTAAATTGCGGTATGGGCTTTAATAGATATTTGCCATACATTTCTAGCACATTGATTTCCCTGTAGGTGCTGACCTTGTTCTAGCCAACGGAGTTGACATTTTGTAGCTTAAAAATGAATAGCTATTTCTATGAAAGAAGCATGCCATATTATATAACATTCAGTGATTCAGCTAGGGAAAGCAGAATAAACCACAAAAAATAAATTATATTAACAATCGCAATAACTTTATATTATTATTATAAGTTATCTCTTACGACAGGTCCATTCTTTTTGTCAGTGAGCTTACTTAGACCACCACAGCACCCTGTCCTCTGCCTCCTCCTTCAACTCCCGGATTTTTCTTCTTTCCTTCAAGTCATCCAATATTTGAATCCTCCTTTTTAATTTTAAGTCAATTCTACTCATAATAACAAAGATATCACAATAAACAACACGATAAAAACTCTTGATTTATAAGTTTTAAACCATATTGTTCAAATATTTTAAACAAATTTCAAATTTTCAAAAATAGGTTATATTGTAAACTATTTTAAAATGGTTTGTAATTTATAAAAATAAAAACGTATTTTTATTTCACAAGAAAAACTAGTCCCAGATACTCATTTTGAACTCTTATCTTTAAGGTAAATTTCGAAGAATGTTATATTTTCTATAATTTTTTGTTAGTAAACATCCATTAAATTAATTTATTTTAGAGAAATAAAGATAAATTATACATTGTCATGTAAAATGTTCCTACGATACCACCTTTAAAAAAATCAGTAGGGATATTTTTTAAAATGTTCAAAATTTAAAAAATTCAACCTTCACTAATCTACTAAAAAAATTATTATTATTTTTAGAAAAGCCATTATAGCTATACAACCAATATAACCACATAAAAAACTTAGCAGATACCCATTTTGAACCAAATTGCTATAGCTATTTATTTTAATAATTAATTTAAAATGTCATTAGTAAACTGCCCCTAAGCGAAATTAATAAAAAAAAATATTTACTTGGCATGTAAAACTCCCCAAATATGCAGTTTAAACAAACTTGATAGAGCCATTTTCAAAATAATTCATACTTTTGAAAATCACTCATCATTAAACTTCCCTTTAAATAATATTTACCTAAAAAGCATGTGTACAATGTTATTTGGAAGACCAACCACCCCCTAGCTATAACTTTTTTATCTTTAAAGTAATTTTTGAAAAAATTAATCATTAGTAAATCAAAGTTAAACCAATTTTCATCCTCAAAACCAGTATACAATGCTATCTTCCATAACAAATACTCCCAAAATACCCAATTATAACCAAAACGTTAAGGACATTATAAAAACACGTAAGTATATAGTGAGTGATATTTGCTATGTCAAAACACCCCCAAATACGCATTTAGAACCAAACCCTTAGAGCCATTTGTAGAATATTTCAAGTTTTTGAAAAATATGTCATAAGAGGCTATTTTGTAAGTCCTAAGTTTATATAATCAGGGTGCACATAAAATACACCCAATAAAAAATTTTCTAGAGTAGGTTCATTCAAGTGAATTTTTTATAGTTCCAAGCAAATAGCATAGCACTTACTCTTAGCAACGTTCTTCATTCTAAAGACTTTTGTTTTTTATTACTTTCCCGCTATCTTACAGGTATAGAAAGTATTATGATCGTCAAAAAAATCGAAATCGAGATTTTGATGAATTTCAACGTTTCATGACCCCCCCGAACTCTAAAAAGTGTTTTTTTTCAATGCCGTCTGTCTATGTGTCTGTTTAACCCCCAAATTAAGAGCAGTTTACTAAAGGGGGAAAGGAGAAAGATTCTATTTTCTCAAAATAGGTTATAACGATTTTGTTTATAATTCGTATCTAGGCGTTGATCAAGAATATAAATAAAGTGGCTATTTTCATATTCCCATGAAAATGGCTTTTAGGATACTTAACAGAAGCGGAAATTTCCATAACTAATTAACTATTCAAGATAATAAATAACTTATCATTGTAAAAATTTTCGTGTTATTAAAGATAAAATAACTTTTAATCGAAATATATTTTTATAAAATCAACAGTTTCTGAGATATTGACAAATATATTAATACTATATTGTGAGCTTTAGTTGTAAAGATATACCACTTAAGTTTTAATGCAATAATTCTCCAATGCCATGGAGTAATTAAATATATGTAAGTCTCTCAAAAAAATTATGTTATTTTTTCCTTAAACCTCTTAGGAAAAATGTTTGTACAACAATGATCTATATCCATTTTAGACTCAATAGTCAATATTTACATTTTTTATTGGTCAAAATTTATAAATGAGGAATTTTATATCAATACGATGGATGACATGAAGATGTGCAACACCTAATAAAATTTAGAAAATTTTAACTGAAAGTCGAAATTTTAATACGAAGTTTTGACCCTTGGGGGCCCAATATTGATATTTTTTTATCGATCCAAACATACAATTGAGGACATTAATTCTTTAAAAATAAAATTATAAGATTTAAAACCGAGACTCAATAAATGTTTTACATAAGGATAGTGCAATTTATTCTTGGGTTTTCTAGTGTATATTATTTTGATTAACATATTTTACAAGTTTTGAGTAAATATTTGAATTTTTAAACAATAGAGCGAGAAAGTCCGTGCGGAGCTCCGTACCATTTATTTTTCCATGTAATTATTTACCCTCATATTTAAAAATAAAATATAGCATAAATAAAATGTTTATTTTCAAATTAAACTACATACTTATCTTATAAATGTTATAAAGATACATAATAAATATCTAACTAAGTAAAGCCCGGATTATCCGCGGAATCGGGTGGCAAGGGTACCGTGGATAGAGAAAGTCGCGGGTAACCCAGAAAAAGATAAAAAAAAAAAAAAAAAATTGGTGCAAACATGAACAAAAATATTTCACCATAATAACTATGTTTTATTGTACCCAAAAAAATGTAAAACTTTAAAAATATGTACAGTACAGCAGAAACCTTTGCTATACGTCTAAATCACTAAAATAAAGAACAGTAAACAAAAAACAATATCTACTGTAATGTTAACAAAAAGGGTTCGGTTACGCCTTTATAAACAAATCAGCCACTCGTTTTTGCTTCTTGCTTTGGAAACACCTTTTTTGAAATTCTAGAATGTACTTTCCTTAACATGAGTTTTTCTGCCAGATGTGCGTCATCGTTTTGTTCCTCTAAATATTGAAGTAATCCGTCTACATGCTGCAAAGCAGTTTCGTGTGTCATCCGCGCATGCGCCTCGCCTTCTTCACTTTCACTTAGTTCTTCGTTCTCGTTCACTTCCATTGCTTTGTTCGTTATCTCTATGTCAGTCAGTTGTTCAAACCCCGGCTCACTTGCGTCGCATTCCAGCCACTCTTCTATGTTCTCATCGTCGACATTCTCACATTCTCACCTCCCGGAACGGATGTAACTAGATCAACAAGTGCAGTGGTCGGTATGACTTCATTCTCTTCTTCACGAATGTTTTGGTTGACATTTGTTTCAATACTCGGAAAATGTTTTCCCACGATTTAACGAGGGTTGAGGGTTTGATGTAATTACATGCAGAATTAATATCGTAAATGCTATCCAAAATTGTATAAATCTTCCAAAATTCTTTGAGATCACAGCCTTATTCGATTTTTGACAGTAACAACTTTGTTCTGTATGTTCTCTTCGTGGTGGCAATGACTCCCTGGCCCATAGGTTGTATCAGCGCAGTAACATTTGGGGTCAAAAACCTTGCAAAGATTTGCACGTCAGGAGATTTAAACACACTTCTAGCTGGGTGTGAAGGCGCGTTGTCAATTAACAAAACAGCCTTCTTTGGCAAATTTTTTGAGTCAAGATGTTTACGTACTTGAGGCAAACACATCTTTTCAAATCATTCTTGAAAAATCTGCTGGTTCATCCAACTTTTTTTGTTTGTTTAAATGATCAACTGGTACATTTTATGCTTTTGTCCCCTTAAAATACCTCGGTTTCTTAGATTTACTGATTACAAGAAGCTTAAGTTTGTGAATACCCACAGCGTTGCTGCATGGCAAGATTGTAATGCTTTTCTTGTTACTTTTGTGACCTGCCGCTTGATGGTCACTTTCAAATGCTAAATACGAGTGGGAAGACACTTCCAAAAAAGCCCTGATATCATCATCGTTATAAATTTGTTCATATGATAGATCTTCAGACAACACAAACTTTTCAAAATCACGTTGAAAATCATCAGCTGCTTGTTGATCACCACTCAGTTTCTCTCCGTGTAGACCAATCTCTCTAATTCCATGACGTTTCTTAAAACGATGTAACCAACCGGATGACGCATCAAAATTTCCTTCCAGGCCTAACAAATCTTTTTTTTTAAATCTGCAATGATAGAACCAGACATGGGGGTGCCATCACTTCGCACCTGAGCTAACCATTCCTCTAATGCCGAGTAAAGTTCATTATAGGTGGATTTCTTCATTGTTTTTCGTTTTTTCATCCCAGAAGCACAGTCCGACACTGATGCAAAGGCCAACAGTTTGATTTTTTGCTCTAAATCGTCTCACACTGTTGTTTCCCCAATCCCGTAATCCAAACACATCTTCTTCCTTGAGGCACCATTTTCTATTTTAGAAATCATTTCAAGTTTTTGTGCAATCGTTAACATAACCTTATTTCGTTTTTCAGCCATTATTAATTTCAGGAACTAACGAAACACTAAACTTGAGCACTGACAAAGAAACATAAAACATGACTGATCACTAAGCACGCTTACTAACAACTGACACTAGTGATGGGCAGAATCGGATGGATAGAATCGATTCATTCGATTCTTTCAAAATCATTCGAATGAGAAAAACTTTCGAATGAAAACAGTAGCTGACTTGACACAAGTAGGCCGATTCATTCTCTTACCCCACCATTGCCAGAAGTGCTGAGGAAAATCGACCTTATGATTATTAATGTTTCCAGGCTATCTCTATACAGGTCTTAATTTCTATTAGGTTCATTTTCAATAAATAGTCCCCTTGCTACACAATAATCGAACTTACGCATTCGAATGATTCTAAGGATAATTTAATACAAAGTTTAAGTGGTTGTACAGTTTACAATCGAATAACAGCCAAAAATAATTCTAATAAAAATTACAAAATGATTCGATTATTTTGCTACACTACTACGTGGGTTGTTCATTTTCATTTTCTTAAAATTTTACCTTCCTAATTAACTAAACGCATATAGCACGAATGGTTTGAGTGATATTTTTTTTAACGTTGACTTAAATTTATTAAGTAGATTAGTATATACTTTTTATGTATTTAATAAAACATTGCCCGGCCGTAATATTCAGATCGTATTATAATTTTATTCACTGAACTAATTTTACGATTGTAAGCTTATATATTTTTGTTATGTTTAGGAAATATTAAAGGATACATTATTTTGACTATTTTAAACACAAAGGGAAACGTATGTTCCTTATTTAATTATTAATCTTATGCAAACGTATTTATATTAATTGGGAGCTACTTATTTGAGAAATGTGTTCACTTATTCACTGTATAGTATTTTGTTGTGGCTGTACCTTGGTCTTTGACAATGTCACAAGGAACTAAATACAGTAATAGAAAAGTTTTTGATAAGCTGCAAACACAAAGGAATGCGTGTTGGAGATCCGGCAGCAGGGTAAAGAGAATAGTAGCACAAAACAAAATGAGCAACTAGTAACTACTTTTAGAAGTAGTAAATATTCGATTATTACCGACTCTTTACTACTTCTCAAAATCATTCAAATGATTCTTTCGATTCATTCGATTATTTTTCAAAGAATCGAATGATTGATTATTCGACCGCTCGGGTCGTCAAGGTCAGTGATCAGAGAATGAAAGCCATGACCAAAACAAAAGAGCAAGAGCTTGCCTCTTGTCCACAAATTCCGAAAAGGCCTATAAGATTACGATGCACAATAAACCTGTCAGTAATTTCGACTTCGAACTGTAGGGCCTATTGTATTTTCCCTGTTGTTGGATTGGATTGAAATGGGTTTTTTGAGGTTCGTAATTAATTTTTTTTTCGCGGTACTCGCGGATAATTGAGACTTTATTGTATTAAAAAACATACAGCACACGTGGATGCTGGCTAGTCGACAAAGACTATGTGTTCCCAGTTCAACATCCTTTTGGATTGTGATGATTTTAATTTCCAATGGAGCAGAATTAAGATTATTAAATACAGAATTAACTTTTTGATATCTATATTTAACACCATAATTAGAAAATTAGTTTAAAATAAATTTTGCAAGTGGTTTAACATTTTAGAAAATATTCTGAAAAATAATTAAAGAAAGAAGCGTTAATTAATTTAACATATCATAATAAGGCTAGGATATAATAAACCTTTAGATTTTTAT
Organism: Timema cristinae; assembly: GCA_039000515.1. NCBI lineage: Eukaryota > Metazoa > Arthropoda > Insecta > Phasmatodea > Timematidae > Timema > Timema cristinae. The sequence goes on from JBCFYV010000935.1 coordinate 20,655,911, forward strand.
TGGTAAATTTACAAAAGTTTGATCATAATATATTATGGAAAGATTTGAAATAAGCTTGAAACAGAATATACAGACTCAGAAAATAGTGTATAAACACAGTTAAAATTACACGAAACAAATTAAAATTAATGAAACCATTTATAAGGTTAATAAAACATTATTTATGAAAGTTCTTGGCTCCCATTTTACTTATATTTTTTTAACCCTGCGTAGCCCGGTGGATGGGATGAGTCTTGATGAAGGCCAATTCCTTCACAAAGTGTTTTTTTATATCAGGGCAATAAACAATATTAGCTAAACATATTTTTCACCTGTAAAGCTATCCTGTCATTAGAAGAGGGGGGGGGGGAGGGGAAGGTTGAAATATCCTACAATAGGGCCAATGATAGCTTCACAGCGGGTTAAATAAGGTAGAAATATAGTGATTTCACAGAAGGTCAAATAAGCTAGAATATAGTGATTTCACAGCAGGTCAAATAAGCTAGAAATAGACTTATATCTACTTCACAGCAGTTTAAAGAATTGCTAAATAAAGTGACTTCACAGCAGGTTAAAAGAGTTATACATAGTGACCTCACATAAGTTAAGTAAATTATAAATATATTGAATTCACAGCAGGTTAGATAAGTGGTTTTGGCCTGCACCGGTGAGCATGCGGGCAAAGATTTCAATCTCGTCGGGTATGGTTTGGAGGTGACGAGGTGCTTGGTGCATGATTCCCGCCTGAGTATACCTAGGAGATTTTTCCTATGCAGATTCCTTATCCCACTCCACACACATGTAGATACATTTCCTCACATTTCCACCTACATCGTCTCTAAGGCATTAGAGTAAATTAGTGAATACCCTAGACGGGTATTAAGGAGCACTGCATACACACACACATTTATGTTGTGTATATTGTTCTATCGTAAGGCAGCTCCAATCATAGTGTATATAATGCAGTCGAAACGTAGATGTGTGTATATTATGACGTCACGAGGCATTTGATAGGGACTGATGTGCCGCGAGTGAGGAAATGTAGAGAGCACAGGGAACAGGAAATGAAACTTCCCTGTCCTTCTATACAGGAGTAAGCTACCTGACAGGTGAAGGGAAGGATCAGAGGTACCCTAGACACTGTGTCATGGCGATATATTGTGTTATATTACACAGGTAGGGGTGGAAATGTGATGTGACAAGAAGAACTTTCTAACAAACTTTGAAGATATAGTAAGGTACCTAAACTTTCTCGTGTAGAGAAAGTATTGTAACCGTGAACATTTTATGCCTCGATATTATGATAGATCCTTTCGTTTTATGTGTCCCCGAACTAAAAATAAATGTTTCTTACAATTCTCTCTCTTTCTCTCTGGTTACAGCCAAAATGGTGAGAGGAATTTTGTTCAAATATGAATATTTTGTTATTATATGGTGGTCATACCTGGAGGCCAAAATGTTATTTTTATTCTAATCTTAAAGTTAAAGGTATTTTACTGGAGATTGATTTTTAAAAATCATAAATATTTCGAGAAAGGCGTCAATGATTTTGTTTAAAATTAATATCTGAAGAGTGAGTTACATGATAGATAGCACCGATTAGTTGTTGTTTTGAAGAAATATTTATTTAATGTTAATTAACTAATTCATCATCATTAGATCATCAATATCGTGGTTGGTTAGCTGTAGTAACTCTCCCCTATTGTCTATTCCGGGCAAATATTTCACATATTTTTACCTTCTTCCACCAACATTGTTCGATATTTGGTTCATGTTCTCCAGTCTTGATCTCCATCTTGAATTTCTCCCTTACACATCTCATTCTATAATTATCTTTGTCAAACTATTACGTCTCAGTATATTTCCTACCATATTAACATTTCTTTGCTTTATACCTTTCCAAAGCTTTCTTACTTCATTTGATTTTCTTAGCACTTCTGTATTTAATACTATTTCCATACATGATATTTTCAACAATCTTCGGAAACACCACTTTTTAAATGATTCTGATAGTTTCCTTTCAGATGCACCAATGATCCATGTTTCACGTCCGTAACTTATTAAAATTATGTATTTGTTTTACTGAGGATTTATAATGGATTTTTGACCTTTTCCCCAAACTATTATTCACTAAATGAGAATGTATATACGGTTTAGTCCTACCATTTATTATTAAAGCTCTCGGCGTCTTACAGACCACCCAGAATAGCCAAATATTTTCATTAGGAGATTAGAAAAAAATAAGATAGGATTGTTAGGGCAAGTGTATTATCATGTGTGTCAAAGGAAAGGGGAAAAAAATAATTAGGAAAAAAAAAACAATCAGGTTCATCCTGCTGGGGTTAGAACTATGACCATCTGCCACCAGCCAACTAAACAAGACGAGACGGATGCCTTAGTCCAACGCAGACGTTGTTAACCCAGTACAGACGTTAACAATATATCACACGGCATTTCAATTCAGAGGGTATTATCTAATCCAGCGCAGATATTGCCAATATAACGAAGAGGCTACCACAGTAAAACACTGACATGGAAGATGCTTACCTACCCCGATATTACTCTGATGTTGACTCATAGACCTGAGGTAGAGTTCAGGCTGGACCTAAAACCGCAGGTCCAACGCTGTACAACATATCTCCACCATATGTGTGAGTATGTGTGTGTGTGTTGTTCTAATGGAGGGGTGTGAATAGAGGGGGCGGAAGTTCCGGTCAAGCAGAGATCGGGAATTACAGAACGCTCTCTCTGTATTCTGTCCTGTTCCTGTCCCCATTCACCGGAACAAAACTATTTCCTTCCTGTAGCCTTGTATTGTGTCCCATGAACCACAGGATAGGACTACATGGGACCGGGTTTGATCCCAACTGACCCTAGTTCCATACATTTGGGAGAAATCAGTCGACTGGAATGAATCTAGTGTATCATCGCCCTCGGATGGACATCAATCAAAGTCTGCAGTGCCGCCTTCATAACGGTAGAAATCCTCACACTGTAACTTATACTAATGGTATATCTAATGCTTCAACAGCACTAAAAGAACTCTAATAACGGCACCAGCCAGTGGGTACGCGGATAAAAATGTCAGTCCCATCTTATATAGCGTACCGGTGATGAGGAGTTTGTGACTCGAACCTCAGTGTGTGTATGAATATATTTTTTATAATTTGTTTTACTCTCTTCTCTACGAAAATACGGAAACACTTCCCTTAAAGTTCTACCTTCCTCATCTCTACTCCATTAGTGCCAATATGCGAATATCCGGTCAGGTCTGATCAAATTTTCATAAGAAGGCTAGAAAAGTTACTATATCCATTTTCAAGTAGTCATACGTCAAGTCATGTGATCAGCAGCTGTAGCTGTTAATATATATTATAAATTATATATTATAAATGCCGATTAAAAAAATAGTGAAATTTTATCAATCTGTTTGCAAAATATATTTCTTTATTTGTATAAAGGTTATCCTCCTTGCCTAAATCCTACAAAAGTTTCTAAGTCGTGGACTGAATTGGCCTTGTCGGCCTTAGTTGGAATAACGCACATACACGTTGTTACACCACGATTAGAAAATGTGACACAAGTTTTGGCGGCACGGTGCTATTTCACGATTCTGACATAGTCATTTAGGGGGTGTTTTGGGTTATATATATATGTCATGTAATTAAAATCTGCTATCAAAATATTAATAATTCTTTTATTAAAAAACACATTAAGTCTTTCAATTATAGATATCAATAAATGTTTCACGCGATCCAACATCACACATGACGGAATCACCGTGTCCTATACTAAACCTCCTCCGCGACAAGTACTAGTTATATCAAAGTCATTTAAAGTACCCGACGCGGCTTGTACCATAGCGAACGAAGTATCTGTGAAGAGGGGTAGGGGGAGGGCTGTGCAGGGGGGGGGGCGAGATTCCGTTGACGACGCATCTCACAGAAATTCTTATTTTCTAGAACTGTCCACAATCACCGGTATTGCACCCCTCCTACGTTATTTTCCTTGTTTGCTTCTGAAGACGACTCCAGCCTGTCTGAGCAAGAGAAGGACGAAAGCTTGTTACAATACTTTGCAAACCTATGACCGGAACAAAATTGAAACATAACACAAGGAGCAGATAAAATAATACTATTGGTTTTATAAAAATATATTCCATATAAAAGTTTTTTATTTTTAACAGTACTACAATTTTGCAATGATAAGATTTAGTATCTCAAATAGTTGCGGAGATACGTAAATTTCAGCCTCTGTAAAATACCCCTTAAAGTCATTTTCACGGGAAAATGAAAATAGTCAGTTTATTTATAATCTTAATAAATGCATAGATACGAATTTTAATCAAAATTGTTAGAGCCGATTTTGAGAACATCTATTTTTTCTCATTTCGCCCTTTATTAAACTACTCTTAATTTTAAGTCTAAACGGACACACAGACAGACGTCATTGCAAAGACCACTTTTTGGGGTTCAGGGGTCATGCGATGTGGACATCCATCAGCATTTCAGGTTAGGTTTTTTTTACGGTCGCAATACTTTACCTTAAGTGTTCGAAAAGTTAAAAATATATATATTTGCGTATAGTTTGAAAGTTATTGGTTTTATAAAAATATGCTTCGATTAAAATATTTGCATTATAAATAGATCTACATATTTGTGATGATAAGTAATTTCAGTTCAAATAGTTTCGGAGATAAGATAAAAAATGAGAGTAGAGAAACAATGGATTATAGCTAGACCTTTGATTGGTTTGTAAGTAGGTCAGAGCCCTCAAAGGAAGCCAACCCCTGGTATAGACGACCGGTGATTTGGAGTTCGGGGTTCGAATCCCGGTTGGGTGTTCTTGAGATGTTTTCCCATAAATGCTTTTTCACTCTCCCTCCAGGCAAATGTGGGTAAACTTCCTGTAAATTCAATCTTCCTGTCCCTAAATCATTAACGTATTTAGTACATATTATTCGTATAACCTGACAGGTGGTGCTAAGAAAAATAGTTTGAATTAATTAAATATGAATGTACAATATGTGAATTTATTAACGCTGATTTAATCATGCATATTACATTAAACTTTGGGAGGTTGGAGGACAGTGGTTGGTAGCCAGCACCCATATTCTCATAAATGGGTGCTGGGCTAGAAAAGGTTGAGAACACCAGCAATTAGACCATTCAACCACCAAGATGTATAATAGTTTTACATAGCGAGATAAGCCATGGCCTTAAGGTCAGATGAGAACGCGAGTCAAGGTCAGTAATTTTGTAGTTTTATGACAAACAGTCTGACACCTTAGCTCAGTCGTTAGCATGTCTGCCTACTGATATATGAGTCCGGGGTTTAACTCTTGGCATAGTCGATAAATGCAGCATTCATGAAATGTGAGGTTACTCCTTTCTCAGTGAGAAATTGTGTGTGGTTTTAGTATGTAAGTCATGTGCTGATATATTCAGTTTGTTCAGAAAGTTCACGATTTGTGATATATATATATATATATATAATATATATATATATAAGTTTAATTTACTAATAAATATAAAATGTATATATTACATACACATACCTAGAACACACACTAGCCCTGTGGGACGCTCCTATGTTAATTCGTTTGATTAAAATAAAAAATACATATATACAATTTGGCACCCTAATGGGCTGAAAAATATAACACCAAAGGGAAGGGGAGGTAAAAAAAAAAAAAACAGAATGAGAAAAAAGGAGGGTCTCGATTGCGGGCCGAGCTGACAACCAGCAAAAGAATAAGGGTTTAGAGCCGGTACAAGTGTATACAATAGTAGTAGTAGTAATAATAATAATAATAATACGATGATAATTATAAAACTAACAACTGTTTTAGCCAAAATAAAAAATATATTGCTTCAGTAAATTATTTTCATGACATTCACAGAATTTGATGAGGCCATTTCCTCTCCATTGAAAAGATTATCATCAAATACCCACATACTCATGAGAAATATTCAGCAACAAATTATAAAAAATTAGATATTATATACTAGATGCCAGTATTGTACTTAAGAATATTTTATCTAATTTTGCCATAAATATTTTTTATTTAAAATCTGTAAAAATAATAACCTTGGCTTGCGTTCCCTTCCTAAGGAGAATTTATTTGAACATTTTAATAACCTCTCTAAGTGATATATAGTTAATGCTTTTATACCTATTTTGGGATTGCTTGTATTAGAACGAGCAAATAACTTCTAAACTTCAAAAAAACGACTTTCACAACCATTGTTACGCAGCTATAGGGACTATGCCTGCCATCTATGGAAGCAAGCAAACACTACCACCAGATAGCTTCGATAGCTCAGTCATTTTTCTTGGCATTGATTAGGAAATAGTGAGGTCAATAGAAAAAAAAACAGGCTTGAAAAAAATTATGTGTTGACAGTTAATTAAAAAATAATTTACTACATAACCGAGAAATAAATCAGGGTTTAATCAAGGAGATTTAAAAATAATAGTGTAGTAATATTGTAAGCTCTCTCAATAATCTAAGATTTAATAGTTGGTCTACTCATTTAATGAAATTAACTTTAAAAGCCCTGATGATTCGTTTACTCACCCCTACGAACTTCGTCAATGCGAGGTGGACACCCCTCGTCATGACCACCCACGACAGAGAATCCGAATCGCTTGTCATGCTCACCAAGATGTAGCACCAGTTGCAGGATGTTAAAACCTGCGACATAAGTACAGTATGAATTGAGTAGGAAGAACCTTTTGTGAAATACAGAAATACGGTCAATATTGATAACAATGTTACTATATTAATATTACTATTTCATGGGTATATATAATATATATCAAAAATGACAGCTGTGTATCTCCAATTTGACGTATAATAACGTGAAAGTATATCTAGTAACTTTTATAGATGTCGTTTAAGTCTCTTCCTATGAAAATTATACTTTGTTATAATATGGACATTGTACACTATGTTTCAAAGAGATGTATGGTCTCCAACATTTTCTACAGCCTCGCCGCAGCTCCTGATCGTGCTGGAGGTCGTGCGGACTTCATGTCTGGCTGATATAGTCTGGTTTTCTGGTGACGGGGAGGTTGTTGTTTCAATCCCTTCAAGCGTGATTTTTCCTAAATAGTTTCCCCCTCATTTTTCATGAAAACAAGAGTACATTTAAATTTAAGTTCTACCTTTCTCATCCCTACCTCAATAGCGTAGCTAATATGCATATGAACCGAGAAGAGTGTTAAAACTCTGTGATAAACAAAAGAGATAGTGCTGAACAGGTATTATTTTAAGGTTAGGTATGCTAACCAAGGAGTGGAGTACATTCCTAATGGTCTGGTTTTTATGTTTGTTTTCGTGAAAATAAATCACTATTAAGTAGTACTAAAGCAAACAAAAAGCGTTTCCAAACTTGTTTGTAACGCTAAACAACGCCGAGCTGCGTGTAAGCTTAAGCAAATAAAAACTTATTAAGTCGGACTTTCTTGGGATTGGAGGAATAACTTCTTTGATTGATAAGGGATGAGAAAGACAAAACTTAAAAAAGAAATGTATCCAAATTTAAGAAAATCCTCCCTCAATACAACCAACCGGAATTCAAACCCCGACCTCCCATCCCCGGCAAACTAGACTAGATGAATCTGGCACTTAGTCCAGATGCCCACTGTTATAGATATCCTATATGAATATAGATAATAATTTCCTCAAAATGTGTTCATTTTGTTTCTTAAAACGTAATAAATATGACAAGTTAAATCTGTAAAGATGTAATCAATATTCAGTGTCACAATATCTTTATCGAGATATTTTATATGTGCTTAAATACTTTTTTTATTATTTACTAAAACTGAACAATTTTTATATCGCCTAGGATTACAGCCATTTCCAGCAAAAGTTGATTATATTTTAATTGATTCTAGGTTCACTTTAACCATACTCTTTGGCTAAATCTAAACGTACAGTAAGTAATTAGTTTTGATCAATGGATTGTGATTGGTCATAAACTTAGGACATAGACCATAATGCAAGCTCAAATAGTGGGTTTAATGTCTTTTCAGCAACTTAAAAAACTTAGCAGTCGAAACAAGTGATATAAACAGCGTACTTTATTCCTCAAACTAAATATAAATCACGAGATACGAGAGATATTTTGACTCCCTAGAGAACGAAATCACACGATTTATTTTATTTTTCTAGCTCTTCAATTTGTTATTTCCTCCGGCTGGGTAATTTGGTAATTTGTTTTGGTTTTAAATATACAAAAGGAGGTTTAGTTCTAACTGGTTGCCCTAGAGGGATGAATTTCAAAATACAATTTCTCTCCCGCATGAAACAAAAATTGTTACATTTATTTGAAATTATCTCTCTTCATCATGATATAGTAGCCCCATGGCTTCTTTGGTGCTGACTGCAGTTCACAGCTGACTTCTGACAGTCAAAATTTAGGTGTATACCTAAATTTTGACTGTCAGAAGTGACAGCTGCTAAACACATGTTTTTGCAGATCATATGGTTCGGCATAGGGATACATAATTTGTTCTGGTAACTTTTAAAAGCTTTTAGCTGTCAGCTGTGAGCTGTAGTCAGCACCAAAGAAGTCATGGGGCTACTTTACCTACATTAGCTTAGTTAGTGTACTTTTATTATAGCTCAAATGGTCAGTGATACAATCAGAATTGAATTATATATATATATAATTTAGAAAACATTCAATCCTCATCGTTGGACGTAATATCTAAGGCGTTAGATTTACAATGAAATTCATTGCCGTTGATGGGGAGGTCTGGAATCGAATCCCGTATAGGGGTACTGAGAGTGGTTTCTCATATGTGATGTTCCCAGTGGTTTTCCCACCCTCTCTCCACACTGATGTGGGTTAAATTTCTATAGACAGCCTTCGTCATCCCATGCTCTTGGTTTAAGATGACAAATGACGCTTGTCTGGTAAGCAATAAATAAAAAATCCTTTCTCTTTGTTGGTAAACAATATAGACGACATAGATTCCCTGGAAATATTTACCAGTCACACACAAATGACTCACAAATTGTATACCTAATAAATGTTAGGCGGTTTTTAAAGTGTAAAACCTGTTGGTTTCAAAGTTTCACCTTCACAATTATTCTGATGTTAGTGCAGGATAAGAATGATAATTCAATTTATACAACTAACAAAATTCGGGTTAATTTGAAAGAAATACACTCATTCATTTGGCAAAAAGATAAAAAATGCTAACGCGAAAAAAAAATCCTTTGTGACCCCGGTCGAGGTTTGAGCGTCATCCTTTCAAGCCAGAGAATAGCGTGATGCATCTAGCTATGCTGTCTTTTAAATTGATTAACATTTAAATAATTTCGATTGTTAATTTATGACTGTGAAAATGACGCTGAATCGATTTTTTTTCAATAAAAAAAATATATTTGAACAAAAATATATTAATCCATTTATTTTAAGACAATATTCAAATATGAATAAACCAATTTCTTGATCCATCTAATCAGCTAAGATAGAGAATGCCAAAGCCTTCAACTCATGACGCAACCCTCCATCTGGTTCGAGTCCCGATCGAGGCAGATTGTTTGTGTGAACTACGTCTTACTACCTGTTCAGTTAATCCGTGTGTTTACACTAATGGGGAAGATGTGAAGAAATATGGAAAAATACCCTCCACCATATCAATAGACCACATCGCAACTAAAGTATAATCTCGTCACCGTGGGAACTTACAATAACCATTTTATCAGGACGATACTACCGGTCCTTGAGTTCACTATTTTCATTGTTAAGAAAAAAAAAAAAAAACTAGATTGGTTCCCCCAAATTTCTTGAGGGCATAAAATAACATTTAATTTTAAATTTTACCTATCCTTTTGAATTTAATTTTGAACTTAACTCTCCGATTCAACAATAAACCTCGGGGAACTTCTACATGCTTTAATACTAAAAAAGAGAAAAATTAAACAAAACATATAGACCAATATGGTATACTGTTATATCGCTTTTTTTAAAACAAAATAATAATAGCAGCAACCACAAGAGCAAAGTAATACACATAAATGGAGCATATTGAATATCCCAGAAATATTTATAAAAATAACATCTAGTGTTGACAATATATTTTATGTCCAGAAGCTCCATAGATTTATATTTTTATTGAAAACATGTTGATTTTATTATAATAATCAAAATAGTAGTGAATAAAAAGTTTGTGGTTATTATAACTAACCTAGCTCTTTTATTATTATTATTATTATTATTATTATTATTATTATTATCATTATATATTATTATTTATTATTATTGTTATTTTATTACATATCTTTAATTTCATTGAAATGTTCATAAAGCTTCAACAGTGACATCGAGGAAAATTGTCACCTATCGACTTTTCTTCCTTAGGTTTAGAAAAAAATGTTTTTATCATTTGAAGTGTTTATAGCCTACCACCATATTATTTATTTGTATTCCTCTAACATGGGACTATTTTAAGCAATGTTCTTATAGTAATATATAATAACGTAAAATCTTAATTTTCTCAATTTATTGAATATTGTCGAAAGAAAAAATGTTCAACACCCCTTTAAAATAATATTTTTTGTGAGAAAGGCTGAAATAAGCCCCAAAATCGTTCTTTGATAAATACCATCAATTCCAAAAATAAAATAATAATGTATTAAACAATACAGTATGTTAAAATTAAATTTTAAAAAATTTCAATACAATTTATTTAAATTAAATAACACAAGAACTTTCTTTAAACTGGTTTCAATATCATAAAAAAATATAGTTAATCTACCTATCCTAATCTGTAATTAAGAATGCGAGATTCAAACAGCCGTTTCTTAGTTCCAAACAAACAAGAAAAAATCGTATATATTACATAATTGTTACGGAATAGCCACCCATATTAACAAGTCTAAATTTTTCTAAAGCCTGCAAAGAACTAAATTGGCATAAGCCCATCCTAAGAAATACTAAATAATTAAAATTAAAATGTTATCTTACTAATATTATAAATGCGAAAGTTTGTGTGTTTGGATGTTTGTTGCTCGATCACGCCAAAACTGCTGAACGGATTCGAATGAAACTTTGTACGTTGGTAGAACATGTCCTGGAATAACATATAGGACTATTCCCAACCTTTGATTTTAAATAATAATAAATATATGATTATAATGTGATTGAAATTATGTTATTTAAGAACTTGTAATTTAATATTTTGTGATTAAAGTAAATAGTAATTAGTGTGACGTAGTTTACATACTAATAAATAATAAATATGTGATTTTTTAGCTATATATTCGTAAAAAATATTATTTCATTTATTTATTTATCTTACTAATTATGAAGGTAAAAATAAAAAATAAAAAATAAAAAAATGATATTTGATAACTTAAATAATATACATTTCTTTTATTACGAAATATTTAAAAGTGAAAATTAAAATACGGCAAAATTATTTACAGATAGAACTGAGAAAAACTCATAGATATTTGAAAAAAATAAAGTTTGATTTATGAGCAAAACAGTTTAGTTCAAAATTAAAAGATTTTATCAATTATTGCGGGCGAAGCCGCGACGGGTAAAAGCTAGTATTTACTAAACTTTAAATATATAAACATCAAAGCCGCCCGGTGAAGTCAAAAGTAATTATAATAAATTAATAGCCTATCAGCTGATAGAAGAAAGGCCTCTGGGCGGGCAGCTAGCGCGCTTACACACAAGCTGTGGCAATGATTTCAAGACAAGAACTTCAGGTAAGTGCAATATTGTTGTTTCCAATCAATTAGGAGTGAAAATAAATAACGCTAATTCTTATTTTTCATTTTTTCATTTGTCATTTAATTTATTTGAGGTATTTAACGTGCACGTTCTGAACCAACATATGACACGACTTATAAACGCACTTAACTTTAGAACAGACACAACATACAGTCCCCGGCCGTTAATTCATCACTGTGAAAGCATTTCCTCAATGATACATTTTTCGGCTATACCGGGAATCGAATCTGGGACCATTAGTTCAGTAGACAGACACGCTACCGACTGAGCTAAGGCATCGGATGATTATATTTTCCAAAACTTGATGTTCACGTGGTTACACTTTGAATAGATTTTTTCTTAAGAATGAAATTATTATATTTTTCAATTTTTGTTTGAATACTAATCTAGAGAGTATCGTTTGAACATAATGTGCAGATATCACCCCAACTTGTTTAAAAGAAATAAAATACTCAGCACCGCGTCTTACTAGCCATTCAGGTTATACGCTTAGATACTAATTACGCTAATGAGTTAAGAATTGGGAAGATTGAATTTAAAGGAAGTGAACCTGCATTTGCCTGTAGGGAGAGTGAAAAACCATATAGGAAAAACTAACCCAAGTTCACCTAAAGGAGATTCTAACCTCAATCTCCCCGTCCTCGGCAGTCTAGCTCAACATGAAACTAGCGTGTTAGCTAACTAAGCCACCGAAGTGGGTGATTAAAAGAAAGAAAACGGCTTTGTTTACAAACTTGAAGCCAGGCCTAAAAGATGAATGTGCTAACCACTCGTATAAGCGTAGATAGCTGATAATAATGTTGATAATTTGGCTTTGTCATCAATATAGGCTTACTTTCTCCTAGGTTTCTTAATGGAGTCTGTGGTTCAATTCCAAGTTATGCATAATATAATAAGTCCAATACAAGTAATATGAGAGAAAGTTTAATTTTGAGGCAATGCACCCACATTTTTGTGGCGAAAGAGTGAGAAGCCATCAAGGAAATATCACCCTCAATACACGCGACTGGGATTTGAGACCCGACGACATGCAATCCTATCCAACACAAGATAAACGTGGTAGGTAGCCCATGCGATGACCTATGCCAGTTATTTTATTATTCACGTGATGTGAAAGAGCGAGTGATTCGGCAATATAAGACTCACTTAATTAAAAGGGCATATTAAAGTTGGGCTAAGTAGGTCCATAACTGTTATGACTTGCGTTTAAAAGGGTATCGCTAGCCCCAAATTAGGGTTATCCCACGTATACCTGTTGTGACTTGTGTTTAGAGGGGTATTGTTAGTCCCAAATTAGAGTTATCCCACGTATACTTGTTATGACTTGCGTTTAAAAGGGAATCGTTAGTCCCAAATTAGAGTTATCCCACGTATACCTGTTATGACTTGCGTTTAAAAGGGAATCATTAGTCCCAAATTAGAGTTATACCACGTATTCCTGTTATGACTTGCGTTTAGAGGGGTATCGTAAGCCCCAAATTAGAGTTATCCCACGTATACCTGTTATGACTTGCGTTTTAAAAGGGAATCATTAGTCCCAAATTAGAGTTATACCACGTATTCCTGTTATGACTTGCGTTTAGAGGGGTATCGTAAGCCCCAAATTAGAGTTATACCCCGTATACCTGTTATGACTTGCATTTAAAAGGGAATCGTTAGTCCCAAATTAGAGTTATACCACGTATTCCTGTTATGACTTGCGTTTAGAGGGGTATCGTAAGCCCCAAATTAGAGTTATATCACGTATACCTGTTATGACTTGCATTTAAAAGGGAATCGTTAGTCCCAAATTAGAGTTATACCACGTATTCCTGTTATGACTTGCGTTTAGAGGGGTATCGTAAGCCCCAAATTAGAGTTATCCCACGTATACCTGTTATGACTTGCGTTTAAAAGGGAATCATTAGTCCCAAATTAGAGTTATACCACGTATTCCTGTTATGACTTGCGTTTAGAGGGGTATCGTAAGCCCCAAATTAGAGTTATACCCCGTATACCTGTTATGACTTGCATTTAAAAGGGAATCGTTAGTCCCAAATTAGAGTTATACCACGTATTCCTGTTATGACTTGCGTTTAGAGGGTATCGTAAGCCCCAAATTAGAGTTATATCACGTATACCTGTTATGACTTGCATTTAAAAGGGAATCGTTAGTCCCAAATTAGAGTTATACCACGTATTCCTGTTATGACTTGCGTTTAGAGGGGTATCGTAAGCCCCAAATTAGAGTTATACCCCGTATACCTGTTATGACTTGCATTTAAAAGGGAATCGTTAGTCCCAAATTAGAGTTATACCACGTATTCCTGTTATGACTTGCGTTTAGAGGGGTATCGTAAGCCCCAAATTAGAGTTATATCACGTATACCTGTTATGACTTGCATTTAAAAGGGAATCGTTAGTCCCAAATTAGAGTTATACCACGTATTCCTGTTATGACTTGCGTTTAGAGGGGTATCGTAAGCCCCAAATTAGAGTTAGACCACGTATACCTGTTATGACTTGCGTTTAAAAAGGTATCGTTAGTTCCACAATAGAGTTATACCACGTATACCTATTGTGAATTGCATTTAAAGGGGTATTGCTAGCCCCAAATTAGAGTTATACCAGGTAGGCCCTATACCTATTATGACTTGCATTTAAAGGGGTATCACTAGCCCCAAATTGGAGTTATACCACGTATACCTGTAGTGACTTGCGTTTAGAGGGGAATCGTTAATTCCAAATTAGAGTTATCCCACGTATACCTGTTATGACTTGCGTTTAAACGGGTAACGTTAGTCCCAAATTACAACTATCCCACGTATACCTGTTGTGACTTGCGTTTAGAGGGGAATCGTTAATTCCAAATTAGAGTTATCCCACGTATACCTGTTATGACTTGCGTTTAAAAGGGTATCGTTAGTCCCAAATTACAATTATCCCACGTATATCTCTTGTGACTTGCGTTTAAAAGGTTAGTGTTAATCCCAAACCCCAGTTAAGCTACAAGTTTCTTCTTGGGAGTTGTAAACAAAGTGTACGGGTGTTCTAGATTGACCCCGGCTGTTGTAGCACTCCATTTAGGGTGGTTGTAAATGTTTTCTCAAGATGAGCGAAACACAGCAAGTGATGGATAGCAAGATGCAATAAAATGCTCTGTCTAACCAAGTCCAACTTAACCTAACCTAAACAAACCTAACCAACTATAAGGCAAAAAGATTGGTGGGGTTGAATTCATATCTACCCACAGGTATACTATCTGTTATCTTCCTCCTGGTCAGTGATCGTGGCCAAACTAAGCTGTGAGATTTTTTGACAAGGGGTCGCGTGTTCTAACGCGTCTCTCTCGTGCTGGTGACGGGGAAATAAAGGTTTGAAACCTGGGGGGTGGGGGGTTTGGTCAGGGTGATTTTTCCTGCCTAGTTTATAAATGTGGTCACATTTACTCTCAAATTCTATAAGTTCCATTCCTATCATATTAGTGTTTTTATTAACATTTGCGTATGGCCTAAAGGGGTGGTAAAACACGGTGTCAAAACAACAAAAACTAATGATGGGTTGTATTCATTAGTTAATGAATCCAATAAAAGGTTAACTTTACTATATTAATTCTTAGGTTGCTATAGAAATCATAAACAGTAATTAAATTTTAACATATTTGTTAAGTCAATTAATGGTAAATTAATTAGCTGGAGGCCAGCTGTTTTTACTATAATTGGGTTAGGCTTATCCGCCTTGGTAGCGCAGTTGGCTAGCATTATAGTTGCGTGTTGAGCCAGACTGCCGAAGACGGGGAGATCGAGGTTCTAATCTCAGTCGGGTGAACTGGGGGTGATTTTTCCTAAATGGTTTCTACTCTCCCTCCAAACAAATTCAGGTTCACTTCCCCTAAATTCAACCTTCCCAACTAACCCATTATCATAATTAGTACTTAAGCGTATAAGTTTAACCGAACGGGATGCTTAATAATAATGTGTTAGGCTATGCCATCAATAAGCAGGTTAAGGGTTCTAAAATAATGTTTAGCTCAAAATTTGATAGAAAACAATAACATTACTGTTTAATCCCAAATCCAATAGTTTATTGAATCTTTCAATCTCAAGTATCCTTAAGGATTCGAGGGATTTGAGGGATTCAAGGATTCTAAGGCCTTATCTTTAGTTTTAATGTATTCCTTGATCAAGTTGTTGTGATTGGAGTGTAGGTTTCGAACAAGATCGATCATACTTTGGTCCAGACCTGGCCGTCTCCAGAGTTCCCCAAAAGATGGTGCTGATGCTGCGCGCCGTGGAGAAGACCATTGATCAAGTTCTCTCGGTGAGCAAATGTCTGGAAAGAAGACAGCGTCCGGGCGGTCCACAGATCGTCCCCCGGCGCGTCCTAAATAAACAAAGAGAATGATTGATAATAGTTAAGACGGAAGATAAGGGGATGATTAGTTGAGTAAAATAAGATGATATAGTAAGGTTACATGGATGAATGATCTGTCTCGTTTTAAGTGAATAGAATTACAACTTAGCATGCAAAGTAGAGATTTATAACTTTAGACAATTACTCGTTGTTTCGGATTTTGCTGTTCCTCGGGACCTTTGAGATGCTAATTTTCTGTATGTGTTTGTGTGTGTGAATGTGTGTAATGAAGTGATTTTTTTTTTAAATTTAGCTTTGCTTATTTTTATTATGTATACTGTTATTCGTGTGGTCCTGAGCGTTGTGTGATATCTACGGCAGCGGAGGTCCGAATTTTAAATATTGGTAGCCCTTGTGCACAAACATGCGCACCTCAAAGCTAGAACTTTAAAATTGTGATTATAATTTCCTTAGTTAATCAAAAAACAGAAAAAAATTATGAAATATTACCTTCGCTAGAAAACTACATTTATAACTATTTGTAATGTAGTTGGTTAGCCATGGAGAGTAAACAAGAAGAGTTTGGTTGCCATGGAAAGTAAACCAGAAGAGTTTGGATGCCACCATGGAAAGTAAACCAGAAGAGTCTGGATGCCATGTAGAGTAAACAAGAAGAGTTTGGTTGCCATGGAAGTAAACCAGAAGAGTTTGGTTGCCATGGAAAGTAAACCAGAAGAGTTTGGATGCCATGGAAAGTAAACCAGAAGAGTTTGGATGCCATGGAAAGTAAACAAGAAGAGTTTGTTGCCATGAAAACCATTCCCAGTCAACCCGACTGAGATTCGAACCTTCATCTTCTCGTCCTCGGCAGTCTAGCTCAACACGAAACTAGCGCGTTAGCTAACTACGCCACCGAGCGCCATGAGCCTTTCTTCAATTTAAAAATTAGTAGCCCCTGTATACGAGTATGTGCACCTGGAAGTAGAAATATTTAACATTTTAACTAGATAAGCTTTTTACTCTTTTCATCTTTTATTCTCTGTTTGCCCTTTTTGCACTTTTTGCACCTGTTCACCGTTTTTGCCCTTTTTTGTCATATTTTACATTTTTTCTCTTTTCTCCGTTTTACTCTTTTAATAATTTTAGTACTTTTTACACTTTTTAGACTTTTAATTACGCTTTATACCCCTTTTTAAAAATACTATGAGATTTACTTTTTGAGCTTGCCTTTTTTTTTTGCACGTTTTACACCTTTTTAACCTTCCTAACTCAAATTTCTACCTCGGGTTAAGCCGGGTACTTAATGTAAAATAGTGTAAAATGTGCTAATAAAGCAAAAAGGGTAAATATGGTTGAAAGTATATATATTTTTAAATAAAGGGTAAAAAGTGTAAAATGAACTGAAAGGATTAAAAGGGTAAAGAGAGCAATTACGTCTAAAGGCAAAAAGAGTTAAAGGGGGCAAAAATAGTAAAAAGGGCAAAAAATAAATCTAACAAAAATAAACATGCTATGAGGAGTATAAGAGAAAAAAGAATGAAAGTACCAAAAGGGCAAATTGGGTAATGTGGGTAAAAAACGGCAAAAAAGTAAAATGATGCATATGTTAAATTGGGGTAAAAGAAGTAAATAGGGCAAAAAGAGTAAGCAGCGTAAAAAAGGTAAGCGTGTTAGAAAGGGTATATTGGGTGGAAAGGTTAAATGGGGCAAAAAAATACCCTTTTTGCGCTTTTTATACTGTTTTTACCCTTCAAACCTTTCTACCTTAAAATAATATATGCCCTTTTTGCACTTGTTTCCCCTATTTGCCCTTTTATACGCTTTTAACCTATTTACTTATTCTTTTTTTAATTTGATTGTATTTACTTTATACCCTTTTTGACATTTTACACCTTTTTTTAACCTTCATACCCAGTTTACGCTAAAATAGTTATCCTGGGAAAAGCCGGCTACTTTAATGCCAATTTGATATGAAATAAAGAATTGTTTCAAATAATTATAGAGGAGAGTAGGGTATTATGGAATAGTCGGGAAATACGGAATACTCAGGTTTTAGTTCTGTTTAGTGCTACTATCTCTCGGAAATAGTATGAACTACTTCAAAAGACTCCCATGATGCTCTACTGTGAGAGTTGACCGCCTGTTGCTGTTTAACTCTTCGCTACGGAACGAATTTTGTTTTGTGCTTCACAAGAATTTTTGCAGGTAAGCCTTCAAATATTTGTACTAACTACTACAATGTGACTTAAGCTTTAAGACTAAGCATAATGTACACCTAAATAGTTGTAGTTTATTGTTATGAGATTGGTTTTTCAGTGACAGTATTTGTTCATCAGTTTTTAGACTATCTGTCAAAGATGGCGTGTCGGGTATTATGGAATGCTAGGTATTCCATAATACCCGACATAAACAATATTGAAAAAGGTTGAAAAGTAGATTATCTTTTAATTTTGTTACTTTATATTCTAAACAATATTTATGAAAAAAATCAAAATTAACGTCAGGCTAAATTAAAAAAACAAAGTTTAGTCTGTTATAAATTAATTGTAAGCCCACTGAGGTGTAAATATAAAATTATTTTATTGCCATTTAAACAGTTGCCTACAGACTAAACCTGCAAGCCATTAGTTTTCTTGTATGTTTTGTTCGTTTTAAGTTTACCCCTCCCTTTTGTTAACTATAAGGGTTTTAAATCGTCTGAATTTTTTTTCAGATATGCCTAAGAAGAAGAAAGATGAGGGAAAGAAGCGAAAACGTTGGTGTCCGAACCAGATGACTTTGGCTATAGAAGCTGTTCGGGAGAAGAAGATGGGGTACCTCAAGGCGTCTAAGGAGTTCCAAGTTCCCAGAGCTTCTCTCTTCCGGCTTGCCAACAGTAATGAGAAAAGTGCCAAGGTAGCCGCCTCAACTACTCTAGGCCGTAAGCCAGTGTTTTCGAAAGAAATAGAAGATGAGTTACAGAAGTACTTAGTTGAGATGGAGGCAATGTTCTATGGACTAACCAAAAGGGAAGTATGCAATCTTGCCTACCAACTTGCAGTTCGCAATAACATTCCCTATCCATTTAAGGATGAAGCCGCAGGCAAAGATTGGTTCTATGCTTTCTTGAAAAGGAATCCAAAACTTTCAGTTCGTAAACCGATGGGTACATCCTTTGCCAGAGCCAGGGGGTTTAATAAAGACGAATTTGATAAGTTTTTTGACCTGATCGACGTTGTTTTCAAAAAGCACAACTATCCTCCTAACAGGGTATTTAATGTAGATGAAACCGTTTGTCTGTAGCTCAAAGTAAAATCCCTCGTGTAATAGGTCTGAAAGGGAAGAGACAAATCGGGTCCCTTACATCAGCTGAAAGAGGTTCCCTTGTTACCATAGTTCCTTGTATGAGTGCTGGAGGTGACTTCATACCACCATTAGTCATATTTCCACGTAAAAACATGAATGAACAGCTGCTTAGAGGTGCCCCGCCAGGAACCATAGCCTCTTGTCACCCAAGTGGTTGGATACAAACAAACATCTTCACCAAATGGTTTAGACATTTCATTGATGTTGCAAAACCCTCAGCTGATTCACCTGTCCTGCTTTTCCTTGATGGACATGCAACCCACAAGAATAACATTGACGTTATCAACTTAGCTAGAGAAAATCATGTTACGATCATATGTCTGCCTCCCCACTCTTCACATAAAATCCAACCCTTGGACAAAACCTTCATGGGTCCATTAAAATCTCATTATAGTGAGGAAGTGAAATCCTTTTTACGGCACAGTTCAAGGCCCTTGAGTGTTTTTGATATGATGGAGCTATTTGGCAGGGCATACCTTAAAGTACAACGTGGGGACATTGCAGTTAATGGTTTCAAAGCGACTGGCATTTATCCTGTCAATAGAAATGTTTTTAGCAGTGAGGATTTCATTGCTTTAACACTCACAGTTCCAAGGCCTGAAACAAGACCTATTGAACCAACACCTGCCCCCATTCCAAGTCCATCAACCCTTTATGATTCACCTCAACCGTGTTCATCCAAAACTCCTGATGTGATTGTTCCTGTAAAGCCAAAGTCGACCAATCTTGTCCTTCCAATTCAGATTTCACCCCCACCTCCAAAAAAACATAAATCAAGTAGAGGCAGAAAAGCTGGTTCCTCCTCTATAATAACATGCTCTCCATATAAAAAAGAATTAGAGACCGGATTGGAAGAACAACAGACGAAGAAGGAACTCAAAGTTTTGAAAATACAAAAGAGAACAAAAGCTCAAAGACCCCCTGTTAAAAAATTAAACTTCAACCTCTCTTCTAAAGCCAGGCCTAAGGCGACTAATCCAACTAGAGATGACTCCAGCAACGATGAATCTTTCCATTCTGATGTGTCATCTGTAATGGACTACATGCCACCAGGAAAAGAACCGGACAACAAAGACACTGAGTGCATCTTCTGTGATGGAAAATTCTCCGAAGATTCCAAAGGGGAGATTTGGATTCAGTGTTTAAGCTGCTCTTTGTGGGCTCATCTTGACTGTACAGGGGCAGAAAAGGCAGATTACGTGTGCGATTTCTGTCTATTTCCATGAAGTACTCATTATATTTAAGTTTTGGTTTTTCAAATTAGAAATAAATAGGTTTCCTGTACTTTAGATGGCTTTTTCATTGTATAAACCTCGTATTCCTTATTACCCGACTATTTCATATTACCCTCCGTTTGTTATATTTTTATTATTTTTATTTTTTATAAACAAGAAAATTAATAATAGTTTTTTACACATGTTAAAATTAACTATAGTTAATTACAGGATGTGTTCATCCTGCTTTGGGGAGTTTTTACTAAGAAACAGTAAATTACATACAAAAAATGTAAATGGTATTCCATAATACCCTACTCTCCTCTACCTATTGTTAAAAAATAATTGAAAGGATTACATGATGTCTTAATATAAAGAAAGCACCCTTGGTTCATTTTTTTAAAGAAAATATTTTGTCTATGTAGTATATTTTTTTCTTTAGACACTGGAATGATATGTTACAACTTAAATTTATAAACAGTAAATTTTCGTCCTAATACGAGTTCTCGCATTTTATAATTTGTTAGCGTATAACCCAAACGGGAGTAAGACATGGTACTAAATAGATAAATATTATTATTATTATCATTATTATTATTATTATTATTATTATCATCACCGCGTCTTACTACCCATTCGGGTTATACGCACTTACGCTAATGTATAATGGTAGGGTGATTGTGAGATGAAATGAAGGACCTACAGTTTAACGTGGGATCCGAACCACGGTGGAGGCCTGGCATTCCCCACAATCACAAGATTTAATAGATAAATAAAAATATAATTTGACTCACCGAAATAATAGGACAAGGACTGCAACCGGTAAACATTTTGGAACCGGATCGTCGTTAAGATACCTAATTGATTTTCCAACCTTGTCCACAAAACTTTGTTATTTACCGAACATAATTATATAATTGCACATAAGCAATTACAAATATATTGCGCAGTTCTCAGTCGGTGAGTCGTAGAATTTCATCGCCGAGGAAATGAA
The DNA here is from genome assembly GCA_039000515.1 of Timema cristinae. NCBI lineage: Eukaryota > Metazoa > Arthropoda > Insecta > Phasmatodea > Timematidae > Timema > Timema cristinae. The sequence goes on from JBCFYV010000935.1 coordinate 20,677,540, forward strand.
TTACTCAATGTAATGAGACAAATCTTAGTAAACTACCGTCTGTACACTTCAAGTCAATAAAATATCGACACCTGGGTACGTACTTTACTGACTCATTCACATCTGTAGTCGAGTGATCCCAAACCGTGGATCACTAGACAAATTTCATGGATCTCAAAAAGTTTTTTTAATGTGAATATTTTGTCATTATTTAAAAATAAAAAATCATGAAAAAAATGAGAAAATAAAAACTAAGCCTTTCCCCTTCCCCCATCTCCGTTTAGTGTCCAAGGCTGGTGAAATTTTGTCGTTATAAAAATTAAGTCATGATTATAAGGGTTGAGGAAGTACGGTCTAATGCGTCACTCTCACAGTAGAGGGGAATGCCGTTTATGGTGAGATCGGGGTTCAAGTCCCAGTCGGATGTATTGAGGGTGGTTTTCCACTCTCCCTCCAAGAAAATGCTGATACACTTCCTCTAATTCAACTTTCCGCATCCATAATACATTAGTGTTATAATTAGAGCCCGTAATTTTATGTGGTATCATCCTACAAAACATGTACATAAATAAGTAGCAAAATCCGTTAAAATATGTAATATTGAATAAACCTTCTTTCCTTCTTTTCCCACATTAATAATACATACATATTTTGTACATAATTTGATAAGCTCGTTTCCGATAAAATAAACTACGATAAAATGGCTGAAGAGATTTTGACAAACGACCATTAATTTTTAAGGTTAGGGGTTCAGGATGTTGCCAAAAACATTAGTCTCTAACGAAACTCCCATTTTCCCAACGAATTTCTCAGCTTTTTATTCTTTGTTTACATCACCATGAAAACCCTGAGTCGTGCTTGCTTTTACACCTGAAAATAAAATATGTCTGTTTGGTTGAAAATATTAACCCAATTATTACTTGAGTTGTTTGGTGCAACAAATAGATAGAGAGCTGGGAAAGGGGTCGTTTTAAAGTTCTCATCGTGGAGTAAAGGGGATAATAATTATATTTAACACCGAAAGCTAGAAATTTATGTTGAGCTGATAGCCTTTAACTAGAAAGTTGAGTGAGGGCTTATTATATAGAACTTTTCCCCATAAAAAGCTTAGAATATATTTTAGTACAATAATATGCAGCCATCGCTGCAATGATTCACTAGTAAGCTTATTTTGTATACGAAATTTAATTTTATGGTTGCAAATTTCTGAAATAAGTTATAGAATAGACACTTAACCATACAAACACTACAAACTTTCAATGAAAACGCTATTGTTGACAGCTCTTTGAAAACCAACGAACGTCAGACCACTACCTATTTTTTTTAAATCAGTTTCCGAGAATTTTTGTTATCGGTTCGAGTTAAATGTTTGATCTCGACATACTAGTCTGTATAAATATTACACCTACCCGTATAAATATGGTTGGTCTTGTTTGCTTTTCAAAAGACCTTTCTACGCCGTGTATTATTGTGACAAGACCTCTAATTACATTTTATTAATTGATTTTGTGCTCGGTTTCTGTCAGTTGTTCTTTGCCTTGCCGCCTTATATCAGTTTTTTCTCCTGATCAAAGAACAACGGGAAAATGATTAATTAATCAGATTCAATAACTAATGTGTTTACAACTTGTCTACTAGTGTTTACAAACTGACACACCGTGGGAGAGACGCGCTACTGGGGCCACTGTCTAGCAACGACGCGTTCTCTCCTCTTCACAGCAAGAGAAACGTCAGAAACAAGTTACGTTATGGCCACTGTAATCCTCTATGATGAGCCAATACCTTACTTGGACTTTGCTCACTGCCATACCTTCACTAGGTACATTTCTTTATGAATGTACAGGTTGCTTGAAAATTTAACATATCGTTTAAAAGTATTTTCTCCATGAAACACATTTGATAATACGTAGTAAAGAAAAAAATTACACAAAATATGTAATTTTATATAATATCTGGGAAAATAGGTAGAATTCAGTAAAACATGTGAAAATATTTAAAATTTAAAATACAGTTCCAAACGGCCAAATTAGTAGAGAGTTCGCGTTTCCTATTTCTAGCTGGCAGGATTAAAATTTAAGATTACATGAAAATAAGGGCTCTATTTAGAAGTACATAGTAGGCCTGGATGTATAATCTGTATGAGTGGTAAGACGGGGGGGGGGGGGGGGAGGGTGGGACGTGGTAGATACCAATCAATACCTACTAACGGTCTAGCAATATATGAATGTTTTAGAGAAGTGGTAGTAAAGCAAACATTCCACATGTAGTACGTCTGCGTAGGTCATAGAGAGGGCGCATAGTTGACACTAACAACAACAACAACAACAACAATAATAAACTATACAAAAGAATCGCATCAGGTATATCATCGCAATTAAAATCTCCTTACAAGAGGAGAGCTAGTAGCTTCGAGAAAAAAACAAGAGCAGTCCTTTTCATGACTTGACTAAACTAGACTATACTGTTATTAAATATTGTGGCTTTTGTTTCTTTTTTCTTTTATCAAATATTGACTTCGTTTTAGTCTTGCTATATACAACTTTTAAAAAATCATTAATAATTATTATTGTATTAATTTATGGTAGGATTATTGGTATTCTGCTATGGTGTAAAATACCATAACATATAATTTTATATTATTTATTATTTTTAGCAGCAAGTCTTACTAACTGTTCAGGTTATACTCATATATACTAAGCTATGAGTTAGAGATGAATAAGGATACATTAAGAGGAAGTGTACCCACATTTTCGCGGAGGGATGTGGAAAATCGTTAAGTAAAAAACTCAGTACACCCGACCAGGATTCGAATCATCTATTTCCCTGTCATCGGCAGTAAGGTTTTAACAGATTTTTCTTACGCTGTTATATTTATCTCCCGGACTATAATCATTTAATTAAACTAATAGTGTAGGAATGAGAAGGTTTAGTTTAGAGGATATATACCACCATTTTCGTGGTGTTAAGGTAGGAAACCATTTGGAAAAACAACCCATTAGTACATCCAGCCGGGCTTACAACTTCGCCGTCATTGACAAACCTGACGAAAATTGACATTTAATACGCGTGCTCTCCAATGCGAGTTAAAAAAACACCATCATTTATCATAAATATTTGCATTACTTTGTTTAAAAGTTAATATAAAAGAATTGCACTTCTATGTGAAACTCGGTTGGATTACAATCGCGCACGTCCGCCTACTGCTCTGAGAGACTCAGGTTCGACTAAGTAAAGTACATCCTAAACATTTATTATTAGGTAAATTAGGCTACTCCTTTTCACGGCGATGAAGTGCGCTGGTGGAGGCCTGGGCTGTTATGTTCTGAGAATGAGTTAGTTTGTAGGTCGTGTTATTATACCATCATTGCCTGTGTAAATAGAGTGGACACCTATTGTAAAAACAAAGTACTCACCAATTGGAAGGATGTTAATATATCAGGTTCTCAACTAGTTTGTTTCTTATGCACGTGTTCCTACTAATTACACGAGATCTCTAGTTAATCAGAACAGAGCGTACTCGTGAAAGTAGAGAGAAACAAAAGCAACGTTCAAAGAGTTACTGGTGCGTGTCATGTTCAGGGCAGTGGCGAGACCACTTTGAGATGAATATACAACCTAGGAATAGAGGCGGGATTGAATAGAAAAAATTATCCAAATTGCTGGTCACGCAGTCTAAAGGGTCAGTCAGGCTAAATACTGGATTGCTGGCTACGTTGAGGTCGAGGCTCAAATCTCGTCTGGGTTCACTAGAAGGGTTTCCACGCGTGATTTATCATCATAGTGTTCCAATACTCCCTCCCCGCCAATGCAGTTGCAATTATATGTAGATACATTTCCTACCATTCACCTTAAATTAATTCATTCATAGCCTGTGAAAGTTGTCATTAAAATAAAATTAAAATAAAATATATGACACAATCTTACATACTTTCTTACATAGTATGTTATATCTAGAAGTCCAAAACCTTAGCTCAATTGGAAGTGAGTATCTCTACTGAGCTAAGGGTCGCGGGTTTGATTCCCGGAATGGCCAAAACAATTATCATTAGTTAAATGCGAGTTTCTCGGCCGTTAGGCCGAGAGATGTATTTTGTGTCTGTTCTAAATTAAAGTTAGTTAATAAGTTGTGAGCTGATCTAATCATTCGGTTCAGAAAGTGCATATTAAAAACCTCAAATAGTTGAAAACATTTTATTTGAAATAAAAATCTCTTTCCAATCAAATAATAATTTTTCTAAGAAAGAAAACCAATATATTATTTTAATAATCATATTAAGTAGCACAATTCAGATATAAATCCAAACAAAATTGTTTAAAGTTATATTTATAAAACCCCAAATTTTCAAATATTAGTCAACTGTAAACTAACCTCAAATAAATGTATTTAGAAAACCAAATACCCTCTTATTTATAAAACACTACCCAAATATTCACTTTGAATCAAATCGTTAGAACCATTTTTTAAATATTTAAAATTTTCAAAAACCAGTCATCAGTATACTGACTACCCTTAATAACGCCATTAAATTTAAGATATGTCCTCGGAGTAATACCATATAACATATGAACCGTTTCGGCTGTAGCCCCAGATATAGACAGACATACAGGGGAGGGGGGGGGGGGGAACACTGATAGCTCTGTAAAACCCTCTTTTTTGAGTTTGAGGGCGTTTGAAAGGTCAAAATCTATCATAATCTCGAGGTGGAAAATGTTCAAGATTGCAATAATTTTACGAGAAAGATGAAATAAATATTAATCCAGTCGACTACGAGAATGATCTCTGCCTAAAACCATTCATCCACTGAAGGTATCAAATTATCTAATATATATATATATATATATATAATATGTGTCTCGGCTACATCACTATTAACCCAGTTCGCGGAAAGACTGGCCAGTAGGCCTACTAATGTACCGCTGTCCAGGGGACGCCAGAATGAAATAACCATACATCCCTCCTGTGAAGGCACTTTCTATGTCCCGATGAGATGATGGTGATGGTGATAGTCAATATGAGGGTGTGGAACTAGTGGAAACACTTAAACCTAGCTAAGCCTAAATAACCAAACCCTGGTTCTCTTTGGAGTGATTCCACTTTCGAGAAAAACACCCAAGGTACCAGCTGGGAATTGAACCCTGGACCACTAGTCTCGTGGCCGGGTGCACTGACCACCACACCACGGGGCCGATTGGTACCAAGATGATTGCTCGCATTGGAAAGTGTCAAGCACTGATCCGAAAGACCCGAGCTTAAATCCAACTATCTTCATATGATACAGTCACCCCCACTTGGTTGGTGAAGGTATTTTATCTTTGAATAATTATTATATAACAGCATGGTTAGATAGAGCTGGAGAAGGTAGTTTATAGCATTATTATTATTACTATTATTATTATTTTATTATTATTAGCACCGCGTCTTACTACCCGTTCGGGTTATACGCACTTACTCTAATGTCTAATGGTAGGGTGATTGTGAGATGAAATGGAGGACCTACAGTTTAACGTGGAATCCGAACCACGGTGGAGGCCTGGCATTCCACACACTCAGAAGTTGTGATTAATACACGTCTTGTCAGAGGTGAAAGAAGAGTTTGGCAATCAGATAAATCTGTGTCGGGACCGAGGATTAAACCCCGGACTCCCAGCACAGAAGTCCGACACCTTACCCCTAGACCGCCAGGTCACCTTTAGAGCAAGTGTACCCGCATTTGCATGGTGAGGCGATAGGAAAACCACAGTGTTAAATCATTGTGAGAATCCACTTTCAGTATACACGAGGGCGAGATATGAACCTTGACCTCTCCACCTATAGTGTGAGCCTGACACCATAGGCCACGTGACCACTGCTGCGGGTGTGAATGTCACCTCAGATTAAGACGTTGATTGGCTTGTGTTATCGCAGGACCCTGTCAACCTTCAGTCTGTACGGAAACACCACACTAATTGTAGGTAGCGTGTTTGATTGTCCTCACTTAGCCTTGCCTCTAAAACCCTCCCACGGCAAGATGAGGCCATAAGCAAGTAATCGTGACGGACGTGAGAAAAAGGGCAAGCGGTCAAGGGCCCTGACAAAAGGAACTGCCCCAAGTGGGGTACACCCAAACATCTTCACAGCAATTAACAGAGGAAAGAATGTTTACGCTTAAGTTTTATTATGTAATAAAAAAAATTAAACATAAGGGGTTTACCCACACTGGTGACTGCGTTGTCTGAGAAGTTAGACTCGCATTATACTTTATTGCCTTTTAGGAGGAGGTCAGGGTTCGATTACTAGACGTGTGCACAAAGATGTGCCCGAGTAGGGCCTACAACATTTAATTCATAGCCTTAATTATTTTTAAGGGTGCCACCTATTTGAAGATACATATCATCACTCGGCTTTTATTCTCTGCCTTGCGTCTTACTACCCGTCAGGTATATACTCATTTAACTACATTAATGGATTAGAAATGAGGGTGGTAAAGTTTTAGAGTAAATGTACACAAATGTGTGAGACAGGAAAAAACACCCTGAGTAGATCCAGTTGGTAGTTCAACTCCAACCTCTCCATCACCGGCAACATACACAATATGAGCCTGGTATTTAGTCCACATGTCCATTGCCATGTGTATTTAACGTATTTCATATCTTCCTAAATCTTAGTTCTGAATCTTCAAAACTACGATCCTGTATTAGGCCTGTGGTCCGATTAAAATCATTGTTAGAGGAAATTTAAGCCACGTTGACCTGGTCCAAGTATACTTAGATCACAGCATGGACCAAGGGGTGTAAGCCTCGTTGACACAACACAAATATACTTGGATCACAGCTTGAACCAAGGGGTGTAAGCCACGTTGACACAACACAAATATACTTGGATCACAGCTTGAACCAAGGGGTGTTAAGTCTCGTTGACACGACCCAAGTATACTTGGATCACAGCTTGAACCAAGGGGTGTAAGCCACGTTGACACAACACAAATATACTTGGATCACAGCTTGAACCAAGGGGTGTAAGCCACGTTGACACAACACAAATATACTTGGATCACAGCTTGAACCAAGGGGTGTTAAGTCTCGTTGACACGACCCAAGTATACTTGGATCACATCATGGACCAAGGGGTGTAAGCCTCGTTGACACAACACAAATATACATGGATCACAGCTTGAACCAAGGGGTGTAAGCACGTTGACACAACACAAATATACTTGGATCACAGCTTGAACCAAGGGGTGTTAAGTCTCGTTGACACGACCCAAGTATACTTGGATCACATCATGGACCAAGGGGTGTAAGCCACGTTGACACAACACAAATATACTTGGATCACAGCTTGAACCAAGGGGTGTTAAGTCTCGTTACGACAGACCCAAGTATACTTGGATCACAGCTTGAACCAAGGGGTGTAAGCCACGTTGACACAACACAAATATACTTGGATCACAGCTTGAACCAAGGGGTGTTAAGTCTCGTTGACACGACCCAAGTATACTTGGATCACAGCTTGAACCAAGGGGTGTAAGCCACGTTGACACAACACAAATATACTTGGATCACAGCTTGAACCAAGGGGTGTTAATTCTCGTTGACACGACCCAAGTATACTTGGATCACATCATGGACCAAGGGGTGTAAGCCACGTTGACACAACACAAATATACTTGGATCACAGCTTGAACCAAGGGGTGTTAAGTCTCGTTGACACGACCCAAGTATACTTGGATCACAGCTTGAACCAAGGGGTGTAAGCCACGTTGACACAACACAAATATACTTGGATCACAGCTTGAACCAAGGGGTGTTAAGTCTCGTTGACACGACCCAAGTATACTTGGATCACATCATGGACCAAGGGTGTAAGCCACGTTGACACAACACAAATATACTTGGATCACAGCATGGACCAAGGGGTGTTAAGCCTCGTTGACACAACACAAATATACATGGATCACAGCTTGAACCAAGGGGTGTAAGCCTCGTTGACACAACACAAATATACATGGATCACAGCTTGAACCAAGGGGTGTAAGCCACGTTGACACAACACAAATATACTTGGATCACAGCTTGAACCAAGGGGTGTAAGCCACGTTGACACAACACAAATATACTTGGATCACAGCTTGAACCAAGGGGTGTAAGCCTCGTTGACACAACACAAATATACATGGATCACAGCTTGAACCAAGGGTGTAAGCCACGTTGACACAACACAAATATACTTGGATCACAGCTTGAACCAAGGGGTGTTAAGTCTCGTTGACACGACCCAAGTATACTTGGATCACATCATGGACCAAGGGGTGTAAGCCACGTTGACACAACACAAATATACTTGGATCACAGCATGGACCAAGGGGTGTAAGCCACGTTGACACAACACAAATATACTTGGATCACAGCTTGAACCAAGGGGTGTAAGCCACGTTGACACAACACAAATATACTTGGATCACAGCTTGAACCAAGGGGTGTAAGCCACGTTGACACAACACAAATATACTTGGATCACAGCTTGAACCAAGGGGTGTAAGCCACGTTGACACAACACAAATATACTTGGATCACAGCTTGAACCAAGGGTGTTAAGTCTCGTTGACACGACCCAAGTATACTTGGATCACATCATGGACCAAGGGGTGTAAGCCACGTTGACACAACACAAATATACTTGGATCACAGCATGGACCAAGGGGTGTTAAGCCTCGTTGACACAACACAAATATACATGGATCACAGCTTGAACCAAGGGGTGTAAGCCTCGTTGACACAACACAAATATACATGGATCACAGCTTGAACCAAGGGGTGTAAGCCACGTTGACACAACACAAATATACTTGGATCACAGCTTGAACCAAGGGGTGTAAGCCACGTTGACACAAACACAATATACTTGGATCACAGCTTGAACCAAGGGGTGTAAGCCTCGTTGACACAACACAAATATACATGGATCACAGCTTGAACCAAGGGGTGTAAGCCACGTTGACACAACACAAATATACTTGGATCACAGCTTGAACCAAGGGGTGTTAAGTCTCGTTGACACGACCCAAGTATACTTGGATCACATCATGGACCAAGGGGTGTAAGCCACGTTGACACAACACAAATATACTTGGATCACAGCATGGACCAAGGGTGTTAAGCCTCGTTGACACGACCCAAGTATACTTGGATCACAGCATGGACCAAGGGGTGTAAGCCTCGTTGACACAACACAAATATACATGGATCACAGCTTGAACCAAGGGGTGTAAGCCACGTTGACACAACACAAATATACTTGGATCACAGCTTGAACCAAGGGGTGTAAGCCACGTTGACACAACACAAATATACTTGGATCACAGCTTGAACCAAGGGGTGTAAGCCACGTTGACACAACACAAATATACTTGGATCACAGCTTGAACCAAGGGGTGTTAAGTCTCGTTGACACGACCCAAGTATACTTGGATCACATCATGGACCAAGGGGTGTAAGCCACGTTGACACAACACAAATATACTTGGATCCTAGCATGGACCAAGGGGTGTAAGCCACGTTGACACAACACAAATATACTTGGATCCTAGCATGGACCAAGGGGTGTAAGCCACGTTGACACAACACAAATATACTTGGATCCTAGCATAGACCAAGGGGTGTAAGCCACGTTGACACAACACAAATATACTTGGATCCTAGCATGGACCAAGGGGTGTAAGCCACGTTGACACTACACAAATATACATGGATCACAGCTTGAACCAAGGGGTGTAAGCCACGTTGACACTACACAAATATACATGGATCACAGCTTGAACCAAGGGGTGTAAGCCACGTTGACACAACACAAATATACTTGGATCCTAGCATGGACCAAGGAGTGTAAGCCACGTTGACACAACACAAATATACTTGGATCCTAGCATAGACCAAGGGGTGTAAGCCACGTTGACACAACACAAATATACTTGGATCCTAGCATGGACCAAGGGGTGTAAGCCACGTTGACACTACACAAATATACATGGATCACAGCTTGAACCAAGGGGTGTAAGCCACGTTGACACTACACAAATATACATGGATCACAGCTTGAACCAAGGGGTGTAAGCCACGTTGACACAACACAAATATACTTGGATCACAGCATGGACCAAGGGGTGTAAGCCACGTTGACACAACACAAATATACTTGGATCACAGCATGGACCAAGGGGTGTTAAGCCTCGTTGACACGACCCAAGTATACTTGGATCACATCATGGACCAAGGGGTGTTAAGCCTCGTTGACACGGTCCAAATATACTTGGATCACATCATGGACCAAGGAGTGTTAAGTCTCGTTGACATGACCCAAGTATACTTGGATCACAGCATGGACCAAGGGGTGTTAAGCCTCGTTGACACGACCCAAGTATACTTGGATCACATCATGGACCAAGGGGGGTTAAGCCTCGTTGACACGACCCAAGTATACTTGGACGCTGTGCGCTCATCACTTGTACACTAACTGGATCGTGTCAACAATTGGGTTGTATCCAAGTTGAGTAGGACGGTGACCAACTTACTTAGATCCAAGTCGAACTTTGATGGGATTAAAAATGGCGCCGTCTCAAAAAGTGGAGAGTGAAACCCATAAAAGGAATGTCATGAAATAATCAAATGGCTGGATAGGTAAAATGTAAGGTTCATGTAAATGAGGAAGAGGGAATGTTATGGAATGTAACAAAGAGTAGGTAATGCAGCTCTCGTGTTAGTATCAAGTTTTATTTTTGCACTATACTGCCTCTTAATAACTGCGCAGGCTATACGAATTCAAGTTCTTGAATTTTTTGTTTTATAGTTCTTAAGTAATTTGCACAGTAGTTAATCATAGATAAAAGTGTCTTCATCTTCATCGGCTATTTCGAGAAGGAAGTTTGAGGAAGCTCCAAAGAGCCTAAATTATTCAATTCACGATACAAACTTTCTTTTTTCTTTCTGAACTTGTTTTTATGGTTTTTAACTTCCTATATGAGCATATCAGAAACTTCTCCGATACCATTTGACAGGCAAGTGAACATCAAAAAGACGATGGATTTGGTTTTGGAGGGCATCAAAGCGGTCGCTGATATGCTCATACAGGACGGTTAAAACCATAAAAACAAGCTCAGAAAGAAAAAAGAAAGTTTGGATCCTGAAATGGATAGTTTAGGCTCTTTGGGGCTTCCTCAACTTTCCTTCGTGAAGCAGCGGTTGAAGATGAAGACACTTTCATCTGCAATCAACTACTGTGCAAGTTGTTGACCTGCTAGGACTTGTAAAACAAAATTTCAAGAACTTGAATCCGTATAACCTGAACAGGTACTAAAACGTGGTGTTAGAAAAAACTTGATACTAACATGAGAGCTGCATTACCTACTAATGGTGTACGAAGCTTCGAAAAGTCGAAGTCGAAGCTGAAGGTAAAATCTCCTTCGGCTCTGACTTAGACATCTACAATAACCTTCGCATATTCGAGAAATTACGAAGGAAGGATAGAACCTCGATAAATTATCAAAGATTTAATTTGATCTTACTAAATATTACATATTTCAGTGTTTGATAATTTTCAAAACCGTTACTAAACAGAATTTTAATACCGACAAGTAATTTAACTACCATAACGTAAGCATAGATCAAAAGCGGATAAGTAAATATTAATATATTATATTCACTATCGCCAACATAATTGTGTAAAAATAAAAATACCTATAAAGAAATAACACCATGGTTACTGGTATGAAGCAGGGAAATCGCTATAGTTGTGCTATCATCCTAGCTCGCGTCTAATGCTTAATCCACAATATTCTATCTCTTTGGAATTATCTGTTACAAATTTACAAGTGCATTTTTATCACAGAAGTTTTTCATAGCTGCTTTGCGTTTTCTTTATTATTCAAAACGGCTGATACGGAAAGTGGGAAACTAAAACCAAATTTAATTTATAATTACTAACATAGAAATGCAGATAAAAAGACATGCATATGTAAAGTTTGCAAAATAATTTTATCAACTGCACGATGTAAGTGAATATTAAAACTTCATTGATAATTTACTAAGTGTTTCAGTAAGCAAGCCTCTGTGCATTAATTATTAATAAAAGCCTTCGACTTCAACTTTTCTTCGCAAGTTTCAAGCTTCGACTTCACTTCGCATTTAAAAAGTGGCCTTCGCAAACCCCTATTACCTACTCTTTGTTACATTCCATCACACTCCCTCTGTCTCACAGTTACATGAACCTTACATTTTTGCCTATCCGTCCATTTGATTATTTTTGTAACTTTCTGTGTTTCGATTCGACGCCATTTCGAATATTATCATAGTTGAGCTTGGATCCAAATAAGTTGATCACCGTCCTACTCAACTTGGATATAGCCTCCCCGTTCAAGTGACCTCCATTAACCTGTAGTACCACTTTTGAATTTTGAACTTTTTTCTATGCCAAAGTTTTGTACTAGTTTTGTACCGTTTTTTTTAACACAAAGCAAAGGTTTTGTACCCGTACCCATTTTGAGTAATTAGCGTATCATAGTGTTGACTCCAGGTTAATGCTGTTTTACCACGTTTGAATTTTGAACTTTTTACTAATGCCAAAGTTTTGTACTAGTTTTGAACCGTTTTGTACCATAAAAAATTGTATTACCGTACCCGTTTTGAGTAATTAGCATATCAATGTAGTGACTCCAGGGTAATTTTCTTGTATAACTTTTGAAAATAATTTTTTTAAATACCAAAGTTATATACTAGTTTTGTAACGTTTTGTTATATAAATATTATTTTTTTATCTGTACCCATTTTTAGCAATTAGTAATTCAAAGTGGTCACTAAAAGTTATTGCAGTTGTACCACTTTTGAAATTATACTTTTATAATGACTAAGTTTGTATTACTAATGTACCTTGTTCTACCACAAGGTAAAGTTTTAGTATTCCAATGACTCATTATATATATAAAATATATATATACTACTAAAGTGGTCACGCCAAGTTAATATTTTTCTACCACTTTTGTTTCCACTATTAATGCATTTTTGGTGATTGAAGATAGCAACTTTTTAAACATTTATATATATTTATACATATTTAAAAGGTTTAACATGAAATATTGTTTTGTGTAAAATTGAAAAATTATATTTTACATATGTTGTGTAAATATGTATATATAATTATATATATTTTAATGAACTCTTTGACACGAGTATTAATAAAGTCAGGTGGGCCATAAATCAAGAATGATCAAATGCATGATGAATGTGTTGGAGTAAAATGTTAAAACACGCAGTAGCGCGTGGATATTGCCTTTTTTAGATACCCGATCCCTCTCAACCAGCCCAGACCAAGATTCCTTACTGCTTCTTTAATAAATCTGAAGGTCCTCATTTTGTTCTCTCCACGATGAATTAGGCACAATAGAAATTATAAACGATTAATAAACACGTAAATATTTGTAGTTTTTCTATTTCCAATTTATGACACAATCAAAATCCATGACACAATAAAATAATTGTATAAAATTACCTACTACATTATACAGAATATCTTTATTTTACTATTATTGTATAGAAATCAAGTTTATTATAATATCTGTTAACACATGTGAAATTACAACAAAAATTTATTAACGGAAAGTACATTAATTTCTTTGTAACTTTGAACAATATAATATATATTTGAACTTTCTTAATCTAGTTTTTTTAATAGCGCAGATGATTTAAATGATTACTCCTTTACACATCTTATCTTAATATCCTCAAATAATAATCTATTATTATATAAAGACGAAAGCCCTAAAACATTTTCTCATCACCAGGTCCGTGAAGTTGGCAGCACCACTAACGGCACAAATTATGAAACCTATGCCAATATTTAGTGCTGAATTTGTGCCACAAGAATATCATACCCCATAATTTGTGCCACCATAGTATTCGTGAAAACGCCGAAAAAAAGAGTGGGTGCTGCTGGCAGCACCCACAATGGCACAAATTCTGAAACCTATGCCAATATTTAGTGCTGAATTTGTGCCACAAGAATATCCTACCTCCATGATTTTTGCCATTGTAGTTTTCGTGAAAACACCTTTAATGATGAGCTGTGTTAACATCACGTTTTACTGACCAGCCCTCACTTCAAGGCCGGCCCTAGTTTCTCCTGCCTGTACACCCTGTGACGTCATAGTGGTATCCAACTAGGGTCTACGAGAATTATTATTCGAGGTTGGATTAAAGCTCGGACAAATATAATTATGAGTGACATATATTCATGACCATAGATGAACAAAAATATCTAATAAGTTTAATATAATGACGAAACCATTTTTAAAATACACTCTTTATTTTGAATCGCTAATGTTGATTTTTTTCAAAGTTTTTAAATAATTATAAAAAGGATCCCATTTTATTTATTAGTTGTAGAAGTGATATTTGTATACACTTAAGAATAGATGAAGACTAATTTGAGGTACTGAATTCCTAGATGTTATAGTTTGTAACTAAGCATTATTTTTACCATTATTATACTAAAAGATATGTTTAAAAAACTGTATTTCATTACCATCTGTATGGACCACCATGTATACATTGTAAATGCGAATACATAGTAACTTACTGTCATGTGGTGAGTTTTTGCCACATTTCTAAAATTATGTTCTGCCATAGTTTTCGTTTAAACGCATGAAAGCTTTGAGCGCTGCTAAATTCTTAAACCTATGCAAATATGTTGTGCTCAATTTGTGTCAAAAATATATTACATTCTCATAATTTGTGCCGTAGACCCTCAATACTGTTCGTAGAAGTATTCAAACATGCTGAGTGCTGCTAACTTATCACTAAATTAGTGGCACAAATTTCTAAATCAGTGACCTAATTCTTAGTTTTACAATAAAGACATTCAACTCCTGTAATTTGATCTCATACTATTTTGGAAAATATTAAAATACTGTGGATGCGGCCGGGAGGACCATCAATAGTACAAATTCTGAGACCTGTGCCAACATTGAATACCAAATTTGAGTCGTAAAGAATATACACCTTGCACCCACATTAGCATGGAGTGTGTGTGCGTGTGTGTAAAAGGGGTTGGGTAGATGTGATAAATTATAATATGTTCAAAACCACCTGGCTAAGATTATTGCCTTGACCTCACAGTCAGCGGCCATCAGTATATGATCATGAGGCTGACTCTTACTAAAGGCCAGTCTACAACCAACATACCCGCTTGTCGGACTCGCAACTACGCAATCGCAAATGCACTCGTAATTAGGCTTTTATTAAATACAAAATAGACTGTCTACAATGAAAAGTCGTAAAACGTAATTTCAACCAATAGGAACAAACATCAATGATGACTATAAAAGTCAAATTCATATTAATGTTTTCAAATAAGAAATAAATATTTAAAAAATATTTAACTGGATAAATACACATCATTTTAATTGGAAATCCTGTATTAATTACTATACATTTCCAATCGTTTTTGTCATAGACCAATTAACTTCAAATTTTTTGATTTTAGTAGTCCATCCATATTTGTTTTTTGATTGGCTAAACGCAAGCCAACGCAACTACATAAACGCAAGAGATGGACAATGTTCATCTTCTCCCGACAAGCTGGTCCGACAGTTCCGACATACGATTGTGTTTGCGTAAGCTATTGTAGACAGACAAAATTACGTTATTGCGTAGTTGCGAGTCCGACAAGCGGTTGCGTTTGGTTGTAGACGGGCCATAAAGCATGCGACCGCTGATGCAGATAACCCCTCTCTTTCAAATAAGCTTCTAGCTTTATTTGATGTCACCGCCTATGTTACACATTTGAGAAACACGTGTGGATATTTAATGCAAATGATCAAGTTTTATCTTCCCATTTTTTTTAAATCATTAAAATTACAATTAAAGGTTTTTAAATCTAAAGGGACATGTATACCCATAACCACTATTTTGAAGTGAACCTTTTATTTTAATAAAACATTCCTTCTTGAGGTGGACTGAAAGGGAACAAAAGTTAAGTTCCGTCTTTACAGGTTTTATTTTAACAAAAACATTTTACAACCAAAATAAATAAAATATTGCATCAATAGGTACGTTTAGTCTAATTTTCTACACACAGCAGTACATACGATTATTATTATTATTATTATTATTATTATTATTATTATTATTATTATTATTATTATTAGCACCGCGTCTTACAACCCGTTCGGGTTATACGCTCTTACGCTAATGTGTAATGGTAGGGTGATTATGAGATGAAATGGAGGACCTACAGTTTAACGTGGAATCCGAACCACGGTGGAGGCCTGGCATTCCCCACATTCACAAGATAACTTGTCAGAGGTGAAGGAAGGGTTTGGAAATCAGATAAATCTGTGCCGGGACCGAGGATTGAACCCCGGCCGCCAGCATAGAAGTCTGACACATTACCCCTAGACCACCAGGTCATCTATTTTTATTATTATTTAGTACCGTGTCTTACTAACCGTTTGGGTTATACGCTTAGGTACTGATTACTCTAATGTGTTAAGAATTTGGAAGGTTGAATTTAGAGGAATTGAAACCGCATTTGCGTGTAGGGAGAGTGGAAAACAATTTTATAAAAACAAACCCGTTCACCCTACGGAAATTTGAATCTTGATTTCCCCGTCCTTAGCAGTTTGGCTCAACACGAAAGAACAGCGTTTGCCGAGGCGGGTTATATCGAAATTGAAAAGTGATCATAGATATGGTAGATTATTTGTATCGATAAATGAAAATCGATAGATTGAAACAATCCCGTGCCCATTAATTTGGATCACTAGTGTGTTTGGTTAGTGCTATAGTGACGCATAAAATGATGGACATAAACATTGTTAAGGTATTAGACAAAATGGCGGAGAAACCTCGTTGGTTAGTACTTCTGTGAACTGTAACGTATTGTATTTGTATCTCATGTTTGTTTGTTTCTCTGGCTATTATTGTCAATTTTATTTTGTTAAAGAGCCATTGTTTGAGGTGTGTGTGTGTATGTGTGTAGATATAGCTTTTCATGATTAATATTGAAAAAATTGTTGGATTTCATGGTTTGAATTTCTATCACCCCTTCTTTCCCCCCCCCCCCCCCCCCAAATAAATTCTGCGTACGCTCCTGGAACACAGGATGAAGACCTCGCACGTTCCACGCCGTAAGACCAGTGACGTCACGGTAGCCTCACAACACACTTGCACTCTCTCTCTCTCTCTGAATATGATTGCGAATACGAGGAACTCGCACCATTCACGCCACATTCTATTCCCTCTCTATTATTGAGGTATTTAACGAACACTTTCTATATATCACTTAGGATACGGTCAAGTTCCTCCACTAGAAGGGGTCAGATTCCTCCAATGAAGGAGGGAAGGGGGTCAATTTCCTCCACGAAAACTCAAGGACGGGATTATGAGAAGTCAAAGTGCAATATCCTAGTATAAACCTAACTTTAAATCCTTCCATAATTTATATAGATAATTATAGTTCCTACTCAACCAAAGTTAACCTAACCTTGCACGCATTGATGAATCCTAGGTCAATAATAAGAAGACCCATTCAGAAAATAGTTTTAAAATAATTATTATGATACAAACTTAGTTTTCAAACCTTCCATAGTTTCTACATATAATTATGTCTCCTACCCAACCTAACTTAACCTAACTTGTCATGCGTTTATAAATTTTGTTCTTATTTAATTTTGTAAGCGCAGCCCCTCCTTTTCCCGTGGACTTTCATGCAACGTAGATGGGAGGGGCTAATCCTTAACCCTCTTTACCCCCAACCCCTACAAAAGTGGAAGAACTAGGCTATTACACCCGGGCTACTTATAATCCCTTTCTTGGGGTGTCGTGGAGGAACTAGGATATTACACCCGGGCTACTTATAATTCCTTTCTTGGGGTGTCGTGGAGGAACTAGGCTATTACACCCGGGCTACTTATAATCCCTTTCTTGGGGTGTCGTGGAGGAACTAGGCTATTACACCCAGGCTACTTATAATCCCTTTCTTGGGGTGTCGTGGAGGAACTAGGCTATTACACCCGGGCTACTTATAATAACTTCCTTGGGGTGTCGTGGAGGAACTAGGCTATTACACCCGGGCTACTTATAATCCCTTTCTTGGGGTGTCGTGGAGGAACTAGGCTATTACACTGGGGCTAGTTATAATAACTTCCATGAGGTGTCGTGGAGGAACTAGGCTATTACACCCGGGCTACTTATAATTCCTTTCTTGGGGTGTCGTGGAGGAACTAGGCTATTACACCCGGGCTACTTATAATAACTTCCTTGGGGTGTCGTGGAGGAACTAGGCTATTACACCCGGGCTACTTATAATTCCTTTCTTGGGGTGTCGTGGAGGAACTAGGCTATTACACTGGGGCTACTTATAATAACTTCCTTGGGGTGTCGTGGAGGAACTAGGCTATTACACCCGGGCTACTTATAATTCCTTTCTTGGGGTGTCGTGGAGGAACTAGGCTATTACACCCAGGCTACTTATAATAACTTTCTTGGGGTGTCGTGGAGGAACTAGGCTATTACACCCGGGCTACTTATAATCCCTTTCTTGGGGTGTCGTGGAGGAACTAGGCTATTACACCCAGGCTACTTATAATCCCTTTCTTGGGGTGTCGTGGAGGAACTAGGCTATTACACCCGGGCTACTTATAATAACTTCCTTGGGGTGTCGTGGAGGAACTAGGCTATTACACCCGGGCTACTTATAATTCCTTTCTTGGGGTGTCGTGGAGGAACTAGGATATTACACCCGGGCTACTTATAATCCCTTTCTTGGGGTGTCGTGGAGGAACTAGGCTATTACACTGGGGCTACTTATAATCTCTTCCTTGGGGTGTCGTGGAGGAACTAGGCTATTACACTGGGGCTAGTTATAATACCTTCCATGAGGTGTCGTGGAGGAACTAGGATATTACACCCGGGATACTTATACCTTCCTTGGGGTGTCGTGGAGGAACTAGACTATTACACTGGGGCAATTATAATACCTTCCATGAGGTGTCGTGGAGGAACTAGGATATTACACCCGGGATACTTATACCTTCCTTGGGGTGTCGTGGAGGAACTAGGCTATTACACTGGGGCAATTATAATACCTTCCATGAGGTGTCGTGGAGGAACTAGGCTATTACACCCGGGCTACTTATAATAACTTCCTTGGGGTGTCGTGGAGGAACTAGGCTATTACACCCGGGCTACTTATAATAACTTCCTTGGGTGTCGTGGAGGAACTAGGCTAATACACCCGGGCTACTTATAATCCCTTTCTTGGGGTGTCGTGGAGGAACTAGGCTATTACACCCGGGCTACTTATAATCTCTTCCTTGGGGTGTCGTGGAGGAACTAGGCTATTACACCCGGGCTACTTATAATAACTTCCTTGGGGTGTCGTGGAGGAACTAGGAACTCAGTAGAGGAATTCAACATCCCCGGTCATTGATGTGCACGCGGACAAAGGCGTAGATCTGATATGGTTTAATTTTCCTATTATGAATAGGTCAAGGTTTTAATCCTGGTCGGGTTAACTGAATCGAAAATGTGTGAAATGTTTTCATGCAAATGCGAGAACTTTTCCTTACCTTACGCATCCCTATCCCATTAGTGGAGACACGTGGCTAGCCCAGACGAGAAGTAAGACGTGGATCACAAATTATATATATCATCATATGATTTACAACCTTACTTAATCCATGACAGTATGCCATATTAATCGGCATTTGGAAGAAGGAAATAAATCCAAAAACCTGTTTTTTGAGAAACTAAAAACAACGTATAACATATGTTTTCTTGATTCAACCAAAACATTTTTTTTACTTAACATTCAGAACGTTATTCTGATCCTTTTCCAGTGTTCAGACATTTTCCAGGTACTGTACTCTGATTCGTAAAATTAAAATAAGTTTGTGGATATGTTTCCTTCTTCCAAATGATGGAGAAAAGTTATTAGAAAATAAAGGGAAAACTCAATAAAAACCTTCAAATGTTATTCATAAGTAATATAAATAATAAAAAAATTAAGCTATCTGATAGAATCATGGATTAATAATATTTGGTTAATATTTTCTGATGTAGGTATTGTCATATTCCTGTTCACTTTTCCTTTGTATTAATGAAAAATAATAATTTGCCCCACTATGGCTCAATAAAATTATCACACAGTCTCAATAGTCAGGAATCACCATTCACTAAATATGATTTGAAAAATAAAGGGAAAACTCAATAAAAACCTTCAAATGTTATTCACAAGTAATAAAGAGTAAAAAAAAATGAAGCTATCTGATAGAATCTAGGATTAATAATGATTGTTTAATATTTTCTGAAGTAGATAATAAATTCATCTCCTTTTTCACATTTTCTTAGTATTAATGAAAGATATTTTGCCCCACTATGGCCCAATAAAATTATTATATATCACACACCTTCAATAGTCAGGATTCACCATTCACAAAATGTTCAAGGCGCTCACTTAAAAAAAATGGGAAAAAACTCATTCATCGTCATCAGCTGCATTTGTGGTAGGCCAGGTAACTAAGTCCTCGTAGAAGTCTCTTCTCTGTGGGTATGTAGGGGATAATCTTCTTTACGTCTTGGATTTTTTTTTTTTGTTTATGGGTATTTTCCCCGTGTATGCAGCGTCTTTAGGAAGAGTTATTTCATCCAATAATTTTTGTTTTTGAAGGATAAATCTCATCTTGACGATGCCATCAATGAACTCTGAAGCTGTTACAGAACCTTTCGCAGCAGATGAATATTGAAGGTGACAGTATTTTGAAATAAAAAATTGCGAACGTTTGTCAATGCTCTTCGTTGATTTTTTGAAAAACTTTGACCACCAAGCCTTATAGTATAGGATTTGTTCTGAAAATACCTTCCTCACAGAATATCCCGATTCTCTCGCCGTTTGTATCAACTCACAGTACTCATTCGGAGTGTATATTCTGTCCATTTTTCTAATCTTACACTTGGCGGTACCGAAATTCCTATCACACTGTAGGAACGAGTGTCCACGAACAGGAAAATATTGGTGGATTGTATCAAAACGACCAAGTGATACCAAGGCAAGTATAAAACGGACGAGAGTATTGTTACGATTTTGGCCACCGCAAGCGTCGCTAAAAATGTGTAGTTCTCGAATAGTAGGGCTCATGTCCTGAATCTTCAACCAAAGTAGGCTACATACCTCATCAGGGCCTCTTCTAGCCACACCTTCTGGATATGTGTAGAAATTTGCTGAACCTGTTTTCACATCGTGGATACAGAAAACGTACAACCAAAGCTTTCTCAAATAGAACATCTCTTGCACCGGGATTTTTGGTATTGGGAGATTTTGCATGTAGTCGAATTCGAGGCATCCTACATCTTCTTTTTCATAACACATTTCCAACACTTCTTTTTGTTTCAAGTAAAATTTCTTAGCTCGTCGTAAATGAACCATATTCTCACCGATTGCGACGCGTTTCGTGGTGTCATTCAGAACTGATGATTTGATCTTCGTTTCCAACTCCTCACATGTAGTGCAGACGTCAATTTGGAATCTCCCAAATCTATATCCATGGTTTTCATTATAATATTTCTGATAAAAATCATATTTGACACGAAGGGCATACTGTGGATATTTCTTACAGAACAGGCGTGGTAAAGTTTTTATGTCCAGCTCAGCACTCAGATATTGAATCAGTTTACTACTGTAGTGAGACTGGAACTCTCTTATATGACTATCAATAGCACCAAGTATTTCTGTAGGTAGCGTGTTACCTCGATTCATGTGTTTTCCACGCTTGTCAACTGGAGATTTTCCAGAAGCAACTAAGGTAGTCAAACGGAAAAGCGCTTTAATTTTGATCGCATACAAAACAGAAAACGCTTTTCTACAAACATGAGTTCTTTTGTTTGAGATATTTAGGGCAAAGAAATAAAAAACGTCTCTTTTTTTAGGGTTTTCCCTCACTGAACGATGGCGTTTTGGATCACGACGTACTATCAGGCCCATTAGGAATGCATCCTGTTCATTTTTGCTTCGTCCATCGTATAAGTAATCGAGAAAATATTTTTTTCTTCAGGAGAGAAGTTGTCTGTACATTTAAGCTTGCAAGAACATGAAACATTGGTATTTGATTTTGCAGGAATTGTATTACCTGTGGAGGTGCTGACGTATTGTTGACCACGTAAACGCTGCCTTTTCTGTATTTCACGTTTGTAGTTGTGGATATTGCGAACTCCTTTTTTTCGCTTGTTTCCGAATGATGAAGCCACTTCAGAACCTGACGAACTTGACAGTATATTGAATAAATTATTTAGAGTAACAGATATAAAAGAACACGTTATCACATTATCAGACTATTCAAAAACTAAATAAGGACAATAAAATGGACGGGATTAATGTAGTTTCACATCCTGCTGCCATCTCCCGACCCTGCGGAGATGCAGTTGGAAGTAGATCAGAATTTGTTTCCTTCCCTGGTGCCACCTCATGGCCATGCGAGGAAGCAGTTGGAAGAAGGAAATATATATACGGATTTGTTTCCTTCTTCCAACTTACGGAAACTTCTCATTTGTTTTTCAAGCCTTTACGGATTGGTTTTTGTTGCTTTTATGCACTATATCGATGTATCTATCCTTAAAAATATCGATTCTGGTGAAAACTCGATTTTCAATTTTTGGCGTTTATTTCCTTCTTCCAAATGCCGATTCATTACAAACCCACCCTAACGCCTTGATAAGTATGGTCCAACCTTCCTAGACCCGCGGGTCAATCAACACAGTGCAGAAAACATTGTGGGAAAGATAGAATTAAAATGTTAATAATCACAAACAATTTTTAAATTACTTAGAAGTCCACAAGCACAACATTGTAGTATTATGACAATTGTATTTGTATGAGGTATTTAACGTGTACTTTTTAATTATCACACGAAAATTTCTATGAGCAAGCGTGAAAGGAGCCAGCAATTTTGGCGGGAAAAGTATTTCCACGTAACTTCCTCAGTTCTTTGTCATGCCGCAACCAACATTTGACCGAAGGCTTTACTTCCCTTTCAATGGAAGCTGTACTACGGATTTGTATCGCTTAAGAAAAATTAGATGATCCCATCTGGGTCTGAACCCACGAACATCGAGTCCTGAAACGAGCACTTTACCCCAAGACCACTGAAGTCTACTATTTTGACAATACCATTATAGTTAGAGAGAAGGCTAGCCCTGTTTTTGTGCCGCTAGTTTTTCGATAATGTAGATTGGTGGTACGAATATTTATATTATTTATTGATATAATCATAGAGTTGGACAATCCTTTGTATTATTATTATTATTATTATTATTATTATTATTATTATTATTATTATTATTAGCACCGCGTCTTACTACCCATTCGGGTTATACGCACTTACGCTAATGTGTAATGGTAGGGTGATTGTGAGATGAAATGAAGGACCTACAGTTTAACGTGGAATCCGAACCACGGTGGAGGCCTGTATTCCCCACAATCCTTTGTACAAATATATATCTTCACGAGCGTCACCAGTAGTCAAACAAGGTATCCCTTAGACCAGTGTGCTCGTTACTGCTGGTAGTAAAATAAATTAAGTTAGTAGTTGTATTCAGGAACGAGTATGGAAAATTCCATTGCTCCTTTTTTGCTGTGAATCAGTTTTATTTTTAAATCATTCGTGTATTCCTTAATCTATTTGTGTTTCAAACAATCATATATTCATCAACAAACTCACATCAATTATATTTAATTATCCATTTTTCCATTTTAGATTTGACCCAAATTAAGGTGGAGTGAAAGGAAACGTTGGTTAAGCTCAATATTTTTGAAGATTTTATAACAAAAAACTGTTTTGGCCAAAACCAATAAAATATTGCTTCAGATGATCTATTTAGTTAAACTTTCTATGTATATTAATCACAACAGTCTTTTAATATTCGTTTTGAGGAAGGCCTGGATTTTGATGACGTGTCATTTTTTATATTTTTTTTGTACATCAAAGACAATGTTCATGTGTATAGTGCATAAATCAAATCATGATTCCCTGGTTGTAAAAATGTATAATGTATAATTCATTTTTTGGTCGTTGCTTGTCATTTTTTGTTTGCGTTATTTTTGAGTCGTTTTAAGGTATCTTTGAATCATCTAAGAGCAATTATCTTGAATAAGAATTCTTTTAGTAGTATCAGGGTGACCTGGTGGTCTAGGGGTAAGGTGTCAGACTTTCTATGCTGGCGGCCGGGGTTCAATCCTCGGTCCCGGCACAGATTTATCTGATTTCCAAACCCTTCCTTCACCTCTGACAAGACATCTTGTGAATGTGGGGAATGCCAGGCTGCCACCATGGTTCGGATCCCACGTTAAACTGTAGGTCCTCCATTTCATCTCACAATCACCCTACCATTAACATTAGCGTAAGTGCGTATAACCCGAACGGGTAGTAAGACGCGGTGCTAATAATAATAATAATAATAATAATAAAATAATAATAATTTTTACTAGTATCAATACTTTTATAAATGTATGATGAGCTAAACATAATGTTCCCAACAATTAGTTGTCAGGAATGAGAAGATAATGTAGGCAATGAACTTTCTACCCTCTCATTTTTTTAAATCATATTTATGTCATCAAAATCCGGGCCTTGGTTATAAGCATTATGGGCTACATTTGAACATAAATTCTTTTAAATAAGGGAAGGCAGGGATACATTTTTTCTGGGGCAAAAAAGAGGACATGGTAGTTACTAAAAGTGCTGGAATACCATGATTTCTCATGTATAGATAATTAGGGGTGGGGGAGGTTAGTTTTTAACACACTATTATGGCATTAATACCAAGATTGTCGAATTCATAATGTTAATTTTACATTATAAAAATCACAAACAAAAATGAATACGTGACGCGATACTGCTTTTTTGTTTTCAACTCTCCCTCCATGCAAATGTGGGTACACTTTCTCTAAATTACACCTGATTAATCCCTAGCACGCCACTGTAGATAGTACATAGGCGTGCAACCCGAATTGGTAATAAGATGCTGTGGCAAAAAAACTAAATTTGTTTGGTACTAAGACGTGGTGCCAAAAAAATCTAGTGTTTTTGT
Source organism: Timema cristinae (assembly GCA_039000515.1). Lineage (NCBI taxonomy): Eukaryota > Metazoa > Arthropoda > Insecta > Phasmatodea > Timematidae > Timema > Timema cristinae. The sequence goes on from JBCFYV010000935.1 coordinate 20,702,626, forward strand.
CATCAAGTCTTGATACTTGTTCAGGTTATACGCCTGTACTAATTACGCTAGAGAGCTAACGGCAAGGAAAGTTGAATTTCAGAGGAAGTGAACACGCATTTGCGTGGAGGGAGAGTGAATAACCATTTTGAAAAAAACCACTACATCTGACCGGTATTCGAAACCCGATCTCCCTGTCATTGGTAGTCTAGTCTACTGCAAGAGTAGTGCGTTAGACCATGCGGCCACCAAAGCAGGTAATAATATAATAAAAAGTTATTAATTTTGGCCACAAAAATATCCTACTGTTTTTAAAATGCTCTTTCCATGAAAATTTGAAAATACACTCCGATTAACCTAAGGATAGGAGTCTTACCTTGACGGATTACTCTATGGGGTCAATCTCTTAATAGACTCCTGCATCAGTGGTCACAAGATCTAAGGCGTCGCTTCGCAATAAACTGAGCTGCCAATGACGGGGATACCAAGATTCGAATACCAAACGGGTTTACTGGCTGTAATTTTTCGTAAAGGTTTTTCCACTCTTCCTCTGAGCAAATGCTGGTACCCTCCTATAAATTCAACCTCCTCCTTCCTTAACACATTAGTGTAATAGTACATGGTCATATAATCCAAAGGATTGTAAGACGCGGTTCTGAATACAAAACTTTAGGACATCATAAAAGTCAAACAAATTTCTAGAAGTGGAAATTATGAAAGTTGTTGAAACCCGCCCTTGGGCCTTTTTTCAGGAAGCCTCGCAAGTGGGCTATAGAATGTTTGTGAACCCCCTGTAAGAAAGGGGAAACAGGTAAGAGTTTTAACAAGGGGCAGAGCAGGTATTGCCCTCATATGGGAGGGGTGGTGTCTCCTTCACACACACAAACAGTGGACTAGAGAGGGCGGGCGAACAAGGTGCGACATTTCTCACAGAACTAACACCTTGCGCACGAGCTATAGGGCATCCATCGTACGAGAGGTGCTATCTGACAGCTAGGAAATGTGACCATATCTCCATTCGCCAAACATAATGATGTGCACTATTATTGTTGAGTTGTTACTTTTGGCAGTCAGAACAATCACAACAAACAAAATATTTGTTTAAATTATTAACCATATTAACATTATTGAAACATGAAATAATAAAAATAATCGTTTGGATGGGGTTTTTTTTGAAGCGGCACCTGTGGTTCATTTAAAAAATGCTTTTCAAACGAGAGCTTCTAAAATGCGGCGTGATCTTCTGAAATCAAGATGGCGAACCAGCCGAAAGAAGAGCGGTTGATGAAGTCATACAAACCGTCAGACTTATGTGTTATTATGCTTTGCATAAAATAAAAATGTTTTATTTTGAAACTAATGTTTTGTATGACTCTCTCTCTCTCTCTCTAGGTTATAAAAACATTTATTTATACTAGTTATAACAAGATAACACTGTGAATATAATACTTTTGATTAATTATTTAAAGTCCCTACCATAATATCTCTGGTTACCACAACCGCCAAACAAAACACACAATAGTTTTATTGATATAATGTGTTATTTAAATAGGTTACGAAAACGCCAATTATACAGTAATCCTTAGGGGAGTATTATTAGATTCGTTTAATCCAACTTTTTATACATACAGTGAAACTTGCCATAAACGGACCCTTTATTAAACGGGAATTTGTTTAGGGCGAAAATATTTTTCAGTCCGTGACTTTAAGGCTGAAAAACATGTTAAATTCTCTGTAATAAATGGAAACCTTCTAGCACGAAGACGGAAAATCAAAATAAGCCTTTATACGGATAATTTCCAATGTTCCAAGTGCATCGTTTAAGCTAATTTAAGGCATCCTATACATTCTACAGAATTTTGTTTTCTCTAACTCTTTCGTTATTTTAAGAGGTGTTGAAATGTTAATACAGGTATATTTCCTTTCACCCTGGTAGTTCTTTTGTTACCTTGCTTAAATAATTTTGTACTGTAATGGCTTCTTGATCGTTATCTTTGTTTTTCCCAGTTTCCACGCTAATTACTTATCGATCACCTTTGAAATTCGGCTTTTAACGGCACAGTACTACCGCTATTGAAATGCAATTGTTTGTCCCTTCCAGAAATTTTACTCAATAAGGTTCTAGGCTTGCATTTTTGTACCTTAGTTTAGCATTTGTTATTATGAGTTCAATGATAAGAGTTGTGCTTGATCTGAAACATGAGAGTAAAAGTTATTAATCGAGTGAACGTGATAAAGTGTCTTTTGAGCAGATCATGAAGATGTTCAACGTCGGTAAAACTCAAGTGTACAAGGTTCTAAAGAAGAAAACGGAGATTTTTACGCTGTGGGAGAACTGTGCTAGTGGGAAAATAGAATCAGATCTTATGATAACTGTAAACGAAGACATTATTGAAATAGTGTAGAAGTGGTTCGTCAGTGTCATGGTGAAAAATTCCCGCGTGTCGGGTCATATAGTCGCTCAAAAACTGTGGAAGACTGAATTCAAAGCATTCAACGGTTGGTTGGCGAGTTTTCTCAAAACAAACATTGTGGTGAATTGAATGATGTAAATAGTGAAACCATTGAGAAATGGGTTGCTAAATAAACTGTCCTCCATAATATACGCATATGAAGCTGAAAACATAGCCAATGGTGATGAGACTGGACTGTTCTTCCACGCGCTACTGATTAAATGTATGTGTTTGAAAGGTGAAAAAGGTTCGGGTAAATAATTGTGCAAAGAAAGATTGACGGTTTTTCTATGTAGTTTTATGTCAGGTAAAATTGATAAACCCTTAGTGATCGATAAGGCAGTAAAGCTACGATGGACATATGAAAACTTCCCGTTAAGTGGAGATAAAAAGTTTGTATGACGTCATATATCATATAGGAACGGTTAGCGCCTTTTAATGGCAGAATTAAAAAGCATTACATGCATGTTTTGGTAATTTTTTAATAATGCAAGATGCCACTCCCACATCGAACTTTACAGCGTGCGACATGCGTGGTTCCTCTAAACACCACAATTCTCTCTCAACTAATGGATCAGGGCACCATTCAGATCTTTAACTATTAATGCAATGCAATGTAATGAATTCTATATCATTCGTCTCTGAACTAACAAGAGCCGTCTTGGTTATAAATGCAGTTATTTGGATAAGTCAAGTTGTAAATAAGTTGTTACCATAAACTGTGACCAAGTGTTTAGAAAAAGCAGGATTTTCTACGGGTGAAATTACTTCTAGAGTATTAAATGAGAGTGGTCCACAGGATTTACAAAACTGCATGGATGAATCTGCTTTAAATAACCTCAATGCTGAGGACTACAGCAACATAAACAAAGACGTGCAAATTGAATCAGACACAATGGATATCGATGCCTTAGTTGAGAATTTTAGAGAAAGCTGGAAGCAAGAAGAGGAGGAGGATGAAGAAGAAGAGGAAAATGACATAGAGTTGGTAGAAGAAAAGTGTAGAGTGAAATCGTAAAAAGATGCTGTCAAAAGTTTAAAGGAACTAGAGATATTTTTCCTTCAATGGAATGATTCGGAAATGCTTAGGGTAATCTCTCAGACTAAAGGGTTTGTGGAAAGTTAGGTAGCCAAGACTGTGAATTGTGTGCAGAAAATCCTGCTTGATTGCTGGAAAAAAATCAATTAAATTGAGAATGTTTTTTTCTGTTCAGTGTAATATTTGCATGTGTTAAATTATAGTGTGAATAAATAATTGAGTACGGTATTTTATTTCAACTACGTGAATGTCCCTGGTTTAATTTGTATATATACATTCATTAAACTGAAACCTAGCACCAGCAGGTAAATATCCTGTACACTTGGGATATCATTTAATACCGTTTTCACTGTACTACAGTATTAGTAAGCAAATAATAATCATTTCGGAATAGGTTGACATTAATCACTTTCAGTCAATGTTTGCAATAAGGCACCTTTTCCTATTTGTCAAACATCACCCTTACAAACATGGATGTACTACATCCTTAAGAGTAACACATTCGTGCTTTCAATACAGGAACTTGTGGTTGAAATAATGATGACAATTAGCATGAAACTACTACGAAATATGCAACCTTTTTTCCCCACAAGGTCGTTGCTTCCATAAGTGTTTTATGAATAATTAATGCAAAAAAATCTCAGAAAATGGTTTGTGTATGTAAAAACTAAAAATTAAACGTATATTTTGAAATTACCTTGTGTATTTAAATAAAACTAAGATTAGATTAATTTAATTAAAGCCACTTCCTTCAAACTAATGTTCAAAATGAAGATATTTCATTTTACTTTTATTTGACAGAGAGGTAAATCAGAGTTCAATTTGCTAATGGAGATCATTAGTATCGCCCACTTATTAGGTCGAATGGTCTAAGGTTGTGGGTTGTGGTGTTCAACCTGGGGCACGCATACACATTTTAGGGGGTTCATAAAATTTAAATAAAATGTATACGACCCAAATATTTCTCATTTAAAACTTATAATTTAATACATTATTTTGCATGTAATTATTTTATTTATTTGAGAACCAGATTGTAGAATATCTTGTATTACGCACCAACAACTTTGGAGGGTATTACAGAATTGAAGAGAGATTATATACGAGTATGTTGGTACTCGAACAAAAAAGGTTGAATATCACTGGTCTAATGCGTCACTCTGCTAATGGTGGGGAGATCGGAGTTTAAATTCCGGCCTGATGCAATGGGTTGATGGTTTTCCACATACTGGTATTACTTGTTCTCAACTCACTTCCACAAGTGTTATTACTCCTTTACAACTCACGTTAACACTTTGTTTACCGTGAAGATAGAAGCTCACAAGGAAAATATCCACTATCTGCTTTACGCTAACTTGAAGCAAAATGAAATAAAGGAAGTTATTCCTCTATTTATTATTTGAGAAAGATTCACTTCGGTGGTTGGTTTGTGTTAGCCATACACGTCAAAGTAGAGACACGTGGGCCATATCTCAACCTATTCATAGCTTTGTGTGTCCTGCTGGTCTTATTATGAATCAACATTCAAAATTTTAATGTTTATCAACATCGAAGAAATATAACATTTTGGGAAATTTAGGATAATTTAGATAAATCTAGTATGTAAGGTAAGTGTACCAAATCTATACTGTATTCTTCAACCAAAATAATTTTTTAAATTGTTTAATTTCCACATCAGATGCGTGCAATGTTATGTTGTCAACACAAACGTTTGTTAAAAGTTGTTTTCCCACATGAAATGAGACCAAATACCCGAAATATCTCGCCTTGCAGACATACATTTGTCAACCATTATACAAATTACTTTGTCCTGACACTTACACCATTGTTGAAAATAAAATGTTTCAAAAAATTTGTAAGAAATACAGGGCAAGTCTTCTTGTTTTATCTAGGGGGCCTACTGTATTTTGTAATCATAAACTATAATTTCAATACAGAATTTTTCTTTGAAAGATGGTCTCTTCAGTAATTTGAATGTTCAGTGGCCCTTATGATCAAACCATTTTGACACGTCTAATCTAAGGCACTACTCTCATAATAAATTGGATTTTTGATAGGAGGTAGATTGGGTTTCAAATCCTGGTTGAATACACATAGGGTGTTTTTTTCTTAATTTTTTTTCACTCTACCTCCACACAAATGATGCGTACTTCCTCTAAATTCAGGCTCCCTCATCCCTAACACATAAATGTAATTAGTGCATATGCATACATTCCAAACAGATAGTAAGACGTGGGGCTAAAAGTAATCTCGTGTTGCAATGAATGCATAAACAATAAAATACCAATATATCAAGATATTTAAAAAAATTAAATCGGAATAAAGCACGTTATTTCCAAATATACAAATCAGGCCTACAGAAGCACAAAACTTACAAACTGGCTCAACATAAGACAATGCAATATTTTATAGTATCTTATTTTAGTTGAAACAAAGTAAACAATTGGTCCCTCTCCCTTCTGCTAATTATAGCTGTCATCTATATATATATATATATATATATATATAAATAAAAGTCCTGACTCATCAACACCCAGCTCAAATCCTTGGACCTAGAAAGCTGAAATTTTACACAGAGGTTCCCTCAATGTATAAATAGTCATAACACCCTGTGAATAACAACCTAAGTAATTTTATCCTCAGTTTTAGGATTTTACAATAGATGGCACGCGAGTCATTTAAAATAAAGAGTGAAAAGGCGAACGAAGTCGCGGGCAACAGCTAGTGTTAACATATTTTTGAAACACCTACCACCTGTCCTAAGACATATCCATCTTTCATTCAGATTGTTCCAATGACTGGTATTAATTTAAGTTACCCACTTCGGTGGCCGAAATGTCTCAGGCGTCACTATCGTGTTAGACTGGACTACTGATAAAGGGAAAATCGGGATTCAAATCCCAACCGGGTCTAATGAGGGTGATTTTCCCTGAATAGTTCCCTACGCTCCTTCCACGTAAATGCGGCTATAATATCTTTAAAATGCTTCTTTCTTCATCCCTACCCCATTAGAGTAATTATCAATTATACGTACAAGCTGAACAGGTAAGATGCGGTGATTATATATATATATATATTTATACATGTAGATATAGGCCTAGTTGAAGATACACAAGCGCAGTAGTAATCATCAAGTGTGTAGAAAATGTTGTGGTTGGAGGAGTCCGGACCCCCCTTAGGGGTTATGTGTATATATATATATAAAATCAACTATGGTTATAATCAGAGGCAGGTTTTTTTGTTATTGGTGATAAACGCGAATTGTTTTTCTGTAGCTTCAAAATCTATATTTACACGTTTCACAATGTTTATGAAGGATCCAACATATTTTCAAATCGCGAGTTTTCGCGAAATTTTTCCATCCTCGCAATTAACGCGAAAAATTAAATATTTTTTTTCACACTTTAATATTTCAATAGTCGGATTTGAAGTTTTAAAAACAATATTTTATTGAATAAGCATTCCTTCACAGCGTAAAATTTGCCGCCATTTTATTTTCACAGAAGTCTCACAAGCTTTAATTATTTATCTGGATCATATATTTTGCGCATGCGTAGTTTTAAAACTGAAACAAGCCTGGAAAGAAACGTGTTTTTCACTTCAAAGTAAAAAAAAAGTATCCTGCTTTATTTTTATACACGCTGTTAGGTATTTGATGCATGCCAGGTATTTATTTAAGTTATTTTGAGTACTCGGTTTATTTTATATTTCACTTAAACCAAATAAAAATTTCTCAAACAAGAGATTTCAACTACCATATGTCACCACCCGCCATCTCGCCATCTTGGAATGATTAAGTAAATACAACTCAATAGAATTACTACTCATAGACTGCACATCATATTTTAAACCAAAAAAACTTTGCTTGTTGCAATTACTAAGCATTGTTCAAGCATGTATAGTCAAGAGGTAATAAGTATATAACTTCTTTGGTGCTACACATTTTTCATATGTTGGTATTAGATAGTTTTCTTTCGATATAGCCCGTCACTAGCTTCACTAGTAAGCTGTTAAATTAGCGTGTTAATACTTGATTAGATCATGATTTGCATTTTTCACGTTATCCAAAGTCGTGTGTAGTTAAGCAGCTATTACATTCACCATGGGGAGAACGATTGAAATCAGTGCAGTTTCACGTGTAAATGAATATAAAAATCGTGGATTTTATTTAAATGATAAAAATATTGTATTGTGTAAACACTGTAATTCTAGAATTAAATGTAAACCACGTGATGCTTGTGAAAAGCACATCAAAATTAAAGTGCACATTAAACAAGTCCAAGCTTCCTTGACTACAGGAGTTAAGCGACAGTTATCCATAGAGGGGCAATTCAAGCTCAAAAAAAGGCGAAAGATGATAAAGTGGAATTTATAATGGACAAAACCGAAATGTCTCTCAAGGTAAAATTAGGCCTTTAGCGCAATATACATATATCATGTTTCTAATCCTTATTTAGGACTAGGCCAACATTTATTTTAGTGTGAGCCTAGTCGGCCTAGTATTCAATATTTATTTAGCGGCCCCTAACTGAGGATTCCGAGGCCCCTGATTGTGCTTAATTAGAGCTGTGTCAATGCTCTCTATATGTGAAAAAAAATCTTTACCACATAGGGGGGTTGCAACATTGCGATGACTAGCTGCAACATAACCGGGAAATAACCCATTGCCGAGTGGGAGGGTTTCCAGAGTCAATGACCTAGCTCACAGTTTCAAGTTCACGATCTATTCTTGTCTTGTAGTCCCGAAAAACTGGTGCCTGTCATCAGGTAAAACCCATTACCACATAGGGGTTGCGACATTGCGATGACAACACCGGGAAAACCCATTACCACATAAGGAGTTGCGACACATACCTCTGAGGAGGGGAAGTGAAAGGGGTCTCAAGGCAGGGGAACCACTTATCACATTCTACCCCTAACGGTCATCAGGAGAGGTTCATGCTGTTTGTTCCGGGAAGTGAAAGGCCGTCCAACAGAGCGAGGGAACATTCGATGTAACTTAGTTCGTTCTGTGCCGTGGCGATGTAAGGAGGGTGGGGAGTGAAGGAAAAGGGAAAGGGATTTTACGGCCGTGATACGCTGTCAGCTGCTTAGTGGTCACACTCTTTGTTAAGCGGCCGAGCAGAGAAGATGGTCCCAACGTTCACTAACGATGCCGAATGGGGAGCACCCGGCACCGTGGACTGCACGCCAATAAATAAAAAACTCCAACGGCCCATCCCAATCCTACCCAGACATAAATAACCAATGAGTACAAATAAAAAGCTATGCTCATACATAAAAAACAAATAAAAAGCAATAAGTATACATAAAAATAAAATAAAAAAGCAATAAGTATACATAAAAAGAAAATAAAACAGGAAAATACAAGTACCAACATTTTGGAACAAGAAGCAACATGTCTGGAAAGGGGGTCGGGAGAAGAGGGTGAAAACCAACAGCCAATCAGAGAGCGAGGAGGCATGGTCACGTGATCAAATTCAACCAAATCAGAGCAAAGTCAAAGTCGTGATCTATTCCTGTCTTGTCGAGCCGCCAAACTGGCGCCAGGTACGAGTCATCAGGGTTGCGACAGTGCGATGGCGTCATCGGGAAAACCCATTGCCTGGGGGGGGGGGTTCAGGGTCAATGACCTCATGTACTAGCTCATGGTTTCAAGGTTAAGATCTATTTCTGTCTCGACTCGTCGAAACGCCAAACTGGCACCAGGTATGAGTCATCAGGATTGCGACAGTGCGATGACGTCATCGGGAAAACGCATTACCGGGGGAGGGTTGCTAGTGTCAATGACCTCATGTAGTAGCTCACGGTTTCAAGGACACGATCTATTCCTGTCTTGTTGAGCCGCTAAACTTGCGCCAGGTATGAGTAATCAGGGTTACAACAGTGCAATGACGTCTTCGTGAAAACCCATTGCCTGGGGAGGGATGACCTCATGTACTAGCTCGTAGTCTCAAGGTCACGAACTATTCCTGTCTTGTTGAGCCGCCAAACTGTCGCCAATTATGAGTCATCAAGAAAACCCATTGTCACATAGAAGGGGGAAAGAGTTGCCGGAGGTCAATGACCTCGTGTACTAGCTCACTATTTCAAGGTCACGATTTATTCCTGTCTTGTCAAGCCGCCAAACTGGCGCCAGGTATGAAGCATCGGGAAAACCCGGTAGTGGAGTGTTGCGACATAACACGCAATGATTACGTAACCGAGAAAAAAGTGAAAATATAAAACAATAAAAACAAGTACCAACATGTTTGGAACAAGAACCAACATGTCTGAAAGGGGATCAAGAGGAGGAGTTGGGGGAGGCGGGAAACCAACAATCAATCAGAGTGTGAGGGGCGTGGTCACGTGACCAAATTCAGCCAATCAGAGCGCTGTTCCCATACGACCCCCCACTACTCCTGTTCTAGAGTATTCCCGGCTTCATATTAATTACTCCATGCCCCTCTCTAGTCTATATCCTCTTTAAGCTTTCCCTGCTTCATATTAAGTGTCCTCGGTTCATATCCAGTATATAGCATCCTAAAATAATCCTTGCTTAATATATTAGTGTTACTAAAGCGATGCATGAAGCTAGAGATATAATATTTCTGGAAATTTTGAATCAGAAAATTTTATGAGAAATGTTATGCAAATGTGGCTTGTGATGGAGGGGTTAAATTGTAGATGTGACATCTAAAGCCTATTATAGTCCCTACTTCAAAATATAGTGTGTTAAGAGACGAGTGGTTTGTAAGAAGGGGAGAAGGAGGCACGGGTATTAGGGAAGGTTAGATAAGAAGCACGGAGGATAGGGGGGAGACAAATGTTACGACAACCTTAAAATTATTTTAGTTAACTTATTGATGATACAAAAAAAAAAAAATTATGAACATAACGTGTATACAAAGGCTCTCGATCATTTGTTTCTTTACTACCTTTTGTTAACACCGCATCTTACTACCCGTTCGGCTTGTACGCCTATGTAGAATTAAGCTAATATCTTAGGGATGAGGAAGGTTTAATTTAGAAGAATTGTACCCGCATTTGCGTAGAGTGAAGTAGAAAACTATTTAAGAAAACCTCCCTCAATTCACCCAACTGGTTTCGAACACCGATCTCCCTGTCATCGGCAGTCTAGTCTGTTGCAAGAGTAGCGCGTTAAACCGTGCGGCCACCGAAGCTCGTTTGATGATGTTTCTGGTTTTAATGTCATTGGGAGAAATTAATATAAAATATAAACGTTGATACTTGGGATATATATTTATGAATTACATTAGTTCCATTAAATTAGTTGAAATTATTTTACTGAAATAATAATTGTCAATTTTCCGTTTTGGAAAATTTTCAGGAAAAAATTAGGGGAAATTTTTCTTCTCAGTCTCACATCTCTACATAGAGCCGAATAACCGAGCCTTTTAAAATCCCTCTCAACTTACTCGAGTTAAACTTTACCTCCATCTTCTTTTTTCCATATACTCTCCTCCCCCCCTTTCAAAACTCAAGCACTTGTACCACCGTGAGAATGGTCCACAACACAAGATGTTCCATAGACAAGACTACGACCAGCCGTACCGCCGGGAAAACCAGAGCTTGATCTAGACCGGCGCACTGTAGATACGGTACCATTTTCATAGGAAGACAGCTAAAATGCTAACTACTTTCACGTATTCATACGTCGAGTCATGTGATCTGCATCCGTTACTCTTGATAAATAGTACTAGGCCTAATACCTATAAAATAACTATAATAAAATATTAAAATTTTATCAATTTTTGTAAAAAAAAAATTATTCTAAAATGCCCTTTTATGGACTGTAGTTCTTCAAAGAATATGGTTTTCCATCAAATCACCAGGAAAATGATTCACTTCTTTAATAATAAACCTCTCATTTTTAGCCGATAATCATGTGCCCCCCCCCCCCCCCCCACCTAATCATACTATCCGTCTGGTATATAGGAATTTTAATCAATCTAGTAGGGTTTGTATGAGGAAGGTAGAATTTAGAGTAAATACACATTCATTTACGTATGAGAAAAGTAAGAACCCGTTTTGTAGGGGAAATGCTCGCCGCAATTCACCTAGCCGGAATTCGAGCTGTGACCTTCCGTCACCAGACTACATGAGCTTAACATTTAGTTTGACTGCCCACCGATGTGAATAATGAGATATTTAGACTACCGCCATACGAGCGGCAAATGTTGCTTGAGGAATATTAACCAACTACTTACAATAACTACAAAAATATCAGCATATGGCCAGACGGAAGTATGAAATGCAATTTGAATCAGGGGTGAAATGTCGCTACATCTAGCTGTACGCGAACAAGAAACCACGTGAAAACATACAAAGAAATATAAAGTACGGATATCATTGTATTGCAGGTACCGCCACTTTTAACCAATGAGCAGCTTTTTTCGTAGCTATTCAGATGGAGCTCCGCATATTCGAGCAGCCACATAAACATGAAGACCGCCCCCAAACCCTCTCATTTTTACAAGTGACATTGCTGCCCTATCTGGCTCATTAGGCTACATTGTAATTTCTATAATAAGTGTGTGTTGGTATAATCTAGGCTATGTGTGAAACATTTAATGGTAAGATCACTGCTCTAAGTTCAATGCAAAGTATGTAATGGTAAGAACACTACTCTATGTTCTATGTAAAATATTGGGTGGTAAGATCACTGATCTATGTTCTCTGTGAAATAATTGGTGGTAAGATCACTGCTCTATGTTCCATGTAAAATATTCGGGGTAGGATCACTGTTCTATGTCAAATATTTGGTGGTAAGATCACTGATCTTTGTTCTAAGTAAATATTCGGGGGTAGGATCACTGCTCTGTGTTCTCTGTGAAATATTTGGTGGTAAGATCACTGCTCTATGTTCTATGTGAAATATTGGGTGGTAAGATCACTGCTCTATGTTCTCTGTGAAATATTTGGTGGTAATATCACTGCTCTTGTTCTCTGTGAAATATTCGGTGGTAATATCACTGCTATATGTTCTATGTGAAATATTGGGTGGTAAGATCACTGCTCTATGTTCTCTGTGAAATATTTGGTGGTAATATCACTGCTCTTGTTCTCTGTGAAATATTCGGTGGTAAAATCACTGCTCTATGTTCTCTGTGAAATATTCGGTGGTAGATCACTGCTCTTTGTTCTATGTGAAATATTGGTGGTAAAATCACTGCTCTTTGTTCTATGTAAAATATTTGTTGGTAATATCACTGCTCTATGTTCTCTGTGAAATATTTCGGTGGTAAGATCACTGCTCTAGGTTCTATGTGAAATATTGGGTGGTAAGATCACTGCTCTTTGTTCTATGTGAAATATTCGGTGGTAAAATCACTGCTCTTTGTTCTATGTAAAATATTTGTTGGTAATATCACTGCTCTATGTTCTCTGTGAAATATTCGGGGGTATGATCACTGCTCTATATTCTAAGTGAAATATTGGTGGTAAGATCACTGCTCTATATTCTATGTGAAATATTCGGGGGTATGATCACTGCTCTATATTCTATGTGAAATATTTGGTGGTAAGATCACTGCTCTATATTCTATGTGAAATATTGGGGGTATGAACACTGCTCTAGGTTCTATGTGAAATATTTGGTGGTAAGATCACTGCTCTATGTTTCATGTAAAATATTCGGTGGTAAGATCACTGCTCTAGGTTCTATGTGCAATATTGGGTGGTAAGATCACTGCTCTTTGTTCTATATGAAATATTCGGTGGTAAAATCACTGCTCTTTGTTCTATGTAAAATATTTGTTGGTAATATCACTGCTCTATGTTCTCTGTGAAATATTCGGTGGTAAGATCACTGCACTAGGTTCTATGTGAAATATTGGGTGGTAAGATCACTGCTCTTTGTTCTATGTGAAATATTCGGTGGTAAAATCACTGCTCTTTGTTCTATGTAAAATATTTGTTGGTAATATCATGCTCTATGTTCTCTGTGAAATATTCGGTGGTAAGATCACTGCTCTAAGTTCTATGTGAAATATTGGGTGGTAAGATCACTGCTCTTTGTTCTATGTGAAATATTCGGTGGTAAAATCACTGCTCTTTGTTCTATGTAAAATATTTGTTGGTAATATCACTGCTCTATGTTCTCTGTGAAATATTCGGGGGTATGATCACTGCTCTATATTTATGTGAAATATTTGGTGTAAGATCACTGTTCTATGTTCTATGTGAAATATTTTGTGGTAAGATCACTGCTCTAGGTTCTATGTGAAATATTTGGTGGTAAGATCACTAAGAACTAAATGTATATTCTATTTTATTCATTTGTAAAACTCCCTAAATATATTCTAACACGATACCCCAATACCAAATATAAGTATAGGACTCACCTGTCCTAACATGAAGTTGGCGGTCCCTGGTTTGGTCCCCGGCTCCTGCCGTCCTGTGTACCTCATAGCCGCCACTGCTGCCAACCTTTCAATGACGCTGGATCACATCAACAACACGTGCGTTCTGGCTCCCCGTGATCCCATTAGTACCTCCACACGTCACACCGCATCGCAGTGAAACCTATACATAGTTCGAGAGTCCTCCACTCGATTCACTTTAACACTCGTGATAATATTGCGTCTCTTTTGTTTCAAGCAGGATTTTAATAAAATTAAAAACACAAAACTAACGTTTATGTTGGTTAAATGCAGAACCGAGTATGAAACAAATAATATTTAAAATTATTAATAAACAGATTTGTCTATATTAATTAATAGAGTGATAGGTAAGGTGCTTTTCTCATTAAGAAAACCATTCAGTTTTAATTTGCCCTTATACCAGTAAGTAATTAAAATGCATAAATAGTATTTTAATAACGGCTTCTGTCGAAGAAAGTACTTTATTTGCATATTTTCATGTATGTACACATGTTATTAGTGTTTTAGTTGCTCCTGTAACAAAAGTTCATTAATATGAATTCGTCCAAAATATAAATCATATCAGTCCGAATGTGTCTCGAACTAAGACGATTTGAAATAAAATCCACTACAGCTGACAATAGTGAAACTTTCACAACGATATCACTACAAAATAGGTAATTACTTTTAACTATAACCTCTAACTAATCAGCAGCGGTAGACACGTGAACTAAAATATTGAACTCGAACGGTAACCGTGAGGTCGGGGTTCAATTCCAGTCCTAAATGATTTCCACTCTCCCATCACACAAATGCCGAAACATTTCCTCTAAATCCAACCTTCACAATCAGTGTAATACAATGTGTATTACTCAAACGCGAAGCAAAAATAACTTATAATATTCCCTCTTCTTGTTAATAAAGTAGAATTGATTATAAAGTTTAAACACAAGGATCATTAAATCTCTTCCACCTGCACCATTGGTCACGCGTACTAAGCCGTCAATCTCACAAGGGTGCTGGGCTCTATTCCCAACATGGTCAAAAAAAACTATAGTTAATTTTAAGATTCCCCTTTTACAGGGAATAATAAACGGTGGCGGTGTTTTGTATTGTGTAAGTTTGTAAGTTGTGTGATGATATAATCAATTAGTTCAGAAAGTTCTAGTTAGGTACCCCAAATTTAAAAAAAACACTCCTTGCCCCCTAAAGCTATTTGTAAATAATATTTGCCCCAAACAACCATTCACAAACCATTATTAAATTTGTCTAATTGACGTCAATGTTAATTATTATTATTATTATTATTATTATTATACTGCGTCCTGCTACCCATACAGTGTGTATGCATATGCTATATTGATAATGTGGTAGATGTTAGGGGGGTAGAACTGGATTAAATGTACCAGCAATGGATCAAATCAGGGGTCTTCAACCCGCAGCCCACGGGCCACCTACGGCCCTGGTAAAATTGTTGCGGCCCACTGGCTTATGAAAATTGTTAAATTATTTCAAGATAAAAAAATACAAATGCAGATATATATATATTTTACATAAACTAATAAAATAAATACGTATTTTATTTATGTATTTTACGTTATTTTATAACCGACTTTTGCTTTTTGCACGAAACATTGTATTGCGTTTTAGTACAAATGTATTTTGAACCGGTAAATTACAACTCTAGTAGTCAAGAACAATTTGCGCTACCTCCTGCTATGAAATAACAAATGACTTACTTCACGGGAAATCCTAATCCCTAGATAAGTGCACAATAATGAGATAATATTAATATTTTAATATGTATTTTATCATAACATTATCGATACAGTATTGCGGGCCCACGAGACAACAAAAGACAGAAACTTTGGTTCTTAGACGTAGAAAGGTTGAAACACCTGGCGTTGAGGATTTTTTTTAAAACTACCCTCAGTACATCCAACAGGGATTTGTGTCACAACATTCCTGGTATTTCTACGTGCCCGCCGATGTGTTCAGTTGTTAGCTCAAAGGTGATATGATTTTGGCTTTTACAGACCACTGGAAGGTTAGTTAGTAACCCACGGAAAGCTCCTTTTAGTGTTAATTCTAACCCTTCACATTCCCCTCTTTTCCTCCCCAAGGGGAATAATCTTTCATCCATGCTGAGATTCAAACCCGTGTCTTTCATAGCATTGCCCCTCTATACAACAGAAGAGGTCGGTGGTTGAATGGGACAATAGGGTACATTTTAATGTACTCTGACCAGACCCGGATTAACACTTTTGGGGGCCCTGTACCAAGTAGAACTGGAGACCCTTAGGAGCTGGTTCCCCAATGAATAATTATGAATCTTACATATACATCATACATGAATAATTTCATTTAGAGACAAACTATTTTGCAAACGTTTATCAATCATGGTGAGTACCATGGGTTTTGTTATTAACATATTGATTATTGATACTATAGTAACTATTAAAATAAACAGTATATTATATACTGAGTGGATTATAGTACTGTAAATTAATAGCTAATAATATAATGATACTGGACATTATAATTATAGGCTATTTCAGTGTAATTGCATTAAGTTATTTAGTCTGCCGTCTACAGATAGAATAGTAATAGAATTAGTATAGTAAAAAGTATTTTATTATTAAAAACTTTTTTTTATTTTTCTCGCGTTGCATTAGTTAATTCTTCAATAGGGAGACCTGAAGATCTAGGGGTAAGGTGTAAACTTCTGTGCTAGGGGTTCGGGGTTCAATCCTCGGTCCCGGCAAAGATTTATCTGATTACCAAACCCTTCCTTCACCTCTGACAAGACGTGTATTAATCACAACTTGTGAATGTGTGGAATGCTAGGCCTACACTGTGGTTCGGATCCCACGTTAAACTGTAGGTCCTCCATTTCATCTCACAATCACCCTACCATTACACATTAGCGTAAGTGCGTATAACTTGAATGGGTAGTAAGACGCGGTGCTAATAATAATACTAATAATAATTCTTCAATAGTAACAATTTTATTATTTTTATCTCAGAAATTATTGTCAATATTAAATCAATGTTATTTGTCTGTCAAAAGTCAACGTTACCGACCGCAGATATGTAATATTTCTGGTTTGCCAAAAGCAAAGGTTCTGTTAATTTTTTAAGCACGGGACTGTAGGCTCCACCCAATACCAGGATACCAGCGCCCTTCGATTAGAGAATTTCAAGATTAGTTTGCCATAAATTTTAAGGAAAAACATAAAAATATTGAAATATAATACTATCATAAAATAAATATGACAATTAAAAGTGATTTATTTGCCAAGCGGGTGGAGGGCACCTATGCTGGCCTGACTCTGACACGAGGGAAAGTAGTTTTGAGGCGGCATAGTTGGACCACGAACTGTTAATCAACCAAAATTGCAATTGTCATCACCCAGCGCACTGCATGCTGGTACCCGCTGAACAACTTCCCACCAAGGTTGCATTATAACCTTTCATATGCGCAGTAATCGTAATGGTTTTTTTTAGCACCACGTCTTATTACCCATCCGGGTTATAAACATATGCACCAATTACGCTAATGTGTTAGGGATGAGGAAGGTTGGGTTTAAAGGAAATGTACCTAAATTTGCGTGAAAGGAAAGTGGAAAACCATGTTGGGAAAAACTCACTCTCAGTACACCTAACCAGGATTCGAACCCCGATCTCCTTGTCATCAGCAGTCTAGTCTTTTGTGAGAATGACTTAATAGACCATACGACCACCGAAGTGACTTATTAGACTATACATTGGACCCATAGTGCTGGTTTTATCTATTGGCCAGATAACGGCAACTAGTGGTTTTTCGTCCATATCCAGATGACTACTGGTTATTTCTTTATAATTCACCCTACTCAACATGTGTTTTAAAATGTATTAGTGTAACTTCTAGATAGCCTAACCGGGGACAAACACGAAAATAAATATGTTAAGCTCTAAGAATGGTATACAATATTCTGTTAGTAATATTTTAACATTCGGGGCGCGAATGTTTGGTGTGCGGTCAAAATTCTTGTAAACCACCTTCTTCGCTAATAGAGAACACATTTTCGGCTTCGCTCTTACTACCGTCTGGGACACAGGTCTACACATTTAACAACACTAATTAAATAGGGGCGAGGGAGGTAGAATTATTGAGGGAATTCCCCCACATAGTCACATATGCGGCAGAAACATGTACATTGAATGTAAGAGAGACTAGGAAAGTGGAGGCCATGGGAATGAAGTGAAGTTTGTGAGGAGCATGTTAGCTGTTATGAGGAGAAACAAATTAGGAATGGAGTTATCTGGGAAAGAGTTGGGGTACAGGGAGTACTTGAGATAGTAGAGGAAGCAAGACTGAGATAGTATGGACATGTAATGAGGATTAGAAAAGATAGGATGCCAAAAATAGTTGGAAATGAAGTATGTAGGAAAAAAGAGATGGGAGGAGCAGATAGCAGAAAGTGTTCTAGGGAGAGGAGAATAATGGAATAAATTAAAGAGAAAGAGTAGTGTCAGGATAGAGGAAGATGGAGTCATTTTACTAAACTGACAGAACCACAGGCTGTAAACAGATGATGATTTGAGTGGAGGGAGATGAACTATCACATTTTATGTAGACCCAGCCGAGATTCTAACTCTGAGCCACGCCGGAAAACCAAATAAGATGAGAATGACGCCTTTGTCAGCGTACCCACCGATTTGGTAAGTCCACTAATAGCACCTGAAGTGGCAATCAGCTGACAGTCCATCACATCATCTACTACAACAATGTGAGCCATCAAGAGTCCATAGTCTCGACCGTAATCCAAAACAGTCAACGACTTCTGAAAAAAAAAAAACTGGTTCGAATCTTTGCGGGTGTAATTTTGTTATTTAGTGATTTACATCTTAATGCCTGTAAATATCAGTCTGAAGCTTATAATGATTGATCAAACTACAGGATAAGAAGAGGCAAATAAGAGAAAAAGTGCACAAAAATTTGTCTGGAAAATAACCCCTTAAATAAAATATAGCTTGAGTGCACCTGGATTGTAATTGGACACCAAGTCCTCTTAGCTTAGAGTCGGGACTGTGAACCATTATCCAAAAGTGACGATAAATATTTCGTCTTCCCGTGGGGTGAAACCAGGCAAGGCTCACAATTCAGAATTCACTAATAAAAGTTTTGGGACAGACGTTCTACCCCCCACTTGCATTATAAACATTTACAACAATAACAATAATGATAGACCATTATAACGCAACCACAATGACAAGAACCTGCATTGGTGGGCACGCATACAGGCGTTAAGTCTCGTCTTATCTGATCTCCCTGGTTCAGGAAGGTAGGGGTTTGAGTCCCAGCTGGATATATCATTTCCCGCCTGAAATTGTGTTTCTCTTTCACTATCTCTAGGCAAATGTGGGTGCATTTCCTATCAACTATACCTTAGTCACATAACCCCACTAGTGCAATTAAATGTGGATAGCCAGAACTGATATTACGACACGGTACACGAAATAATTACAATAATGAGAATTTAACAAGATTATACCTATTTAACTTAAGGCAATAGTAATAATAATGATAATAATAACCATCAAACCCAAACCGGATACAAATCTGAACAATGTGTTAGACTTTCAATGCACTGGATGGCCAATGAATGAAGTGGTTGTAGTTCGAACCCTGCCGGGTGTACTGAGGTGATTTTTCTACTGTCCAATTTTCTTGGGAAAACCCTTCTCTGGCACCTATAAATGCTACTATATCTATTTTCAAGTATTTCATACGTCCAGTCACATGTTAATCATCTGTAACATAAGATTTATATCATAAATACGCATACAATAACACTAAAATATAGTAAAATGTTATCAATGTTAACCGCAAAGAAAAATTGTTCTTCTAAAATAAAACTCACTCAAGAAAATGCGTGTGAATTTATTCCTAGCTATCCCTACCACTTAAATAAAAAAGTATGTTGAACCTACAATCAAAAGAATAATATTCAAGTGCTTAGTAAAAACATAATACAATATTAGAATGATTTAACTTCGAAACCTTAACTCAGTTGGTAGCGTGTCTGTCTACTGATCTAAGGGTCACGGGTTCAAATCCCAGCATGGCTAAAAAATGTATTAATGGTGAAATGTGGGTTTACCCTTTCACAGTGATGAATTAATGGATGGGGACTGGATGGTGTGCCGTTCCTAGTCTCACGTTATATAAAAAGGTATATGAAGTTATGTGAAGTTTATGTAAAATATACGGCCTTAATAAATATTATTATTATTATTGGCACCGCGTCTTACTACCCATTCGGGTTATACGCACGCCTGAATAAAAAAAAAACTGATCCGGAACACAAACTGAAAATAGTAATCGATGTGAAAAAAAAAGTACGACATACCCCTTTCGAATTTGATTAGTTCTTCACTACAATTATAATATTACGTTTGTAAGCTATTAAAATTAAAGGTATAAGAGAGTGTTAATTAGATGGCAAGTAAGTACCGTGCACAGTCAGTCGTAACACATGTTTCAACACAGACACTCGTACGGACGGACACAGGACAGACAGCAACTACTCCAGTTCAATTGCTCGCGAACTAAAAGGTACAGTTTCCCTGAGATGCAAGAAGACAGGACAGGCAGGTTTAGTCGTCTCAACCATGACCATACAACACTCTCCCCTCACCCCCTTCTTTACCCCCTCAACACTCTCAGACTTCCTCCCACTCCTTCGAGACACTTTGGGACAGTAACTACACATCTTCAGTCAGCTGTTCAAAGACACCCCGAGATAAGTTGAGAAGGATTGTAAACAAGTCGAGTGGAAGCACTTTTCATAATCTGGGCCTTTTAGAAGATATCAATAGTTTTTTTGGTCAAAATAATTGATAGTATTTTACTATTTTAATATTATTATTATTAGCACCGCGTTCTTACTACCCATTCGGATTATACGCATACTATTTTAATAGTGTTATTGAATGAGTATTAATAATATCTATAAATTGCAGAACACATGGCTTGATGTATGAACACGTGAAGGTAGATTCAGTAGTTTTCTGTAATGAAAATTGGACTGTATATTTTAAACATACTGTAACAGACTTCGTACTTTATAATACAGCTCTGATATACATAAAATATATAACGTGTGTAGTAGTAATACACTATATATAATATACAATATTTTAATATATGGTATAAAATATATATTAATAATACTATTATATATCTATATAGTATATATCCATATATTTTATATATGTAATACATATTATACAAATTAAATATACTTTGAAATTTTTTCAGCAAATCTAAGTAGGCTCTACGTATTTTAATATTCAATTTGGTAAAAATCTGCAGACACATTTATTTTTTATCTAAATGTTGGTATAATTTTAACTTTGTTATATTGCGTCCAAGCTATACGTATTTAATCACACTTAATAGGGAAGGGATGATGAAGGTAGAATCTAGGGGGATAGTGTAACCAATTTTGGATGAAGGGTAAGTGATAAACCATTTAGAAAAATAAAACCTCCATAATAACTGAATGGATTCGAACCCTAAGCTCTCCTTTATTGACAAACCAGATTAGATGATCTTGGCATTTAGATTTAGTCCGCATGCCCACTGTTGCAAGTTAATATGAGCTTAGTGTGCAAATAACTGTGTTTGAATGTTATTCTTGTAAGGTATTTATTGTAACTCTAGTGTAAGGATATCAATTGAATTTGTATTGTTGTGCGTCTTGTAATCAATTTTGAGCGTCATAAAAGATAGCTCATGTGTATTTTTATGATTACTTGAACTCCAAACTATGTAGACCGGCAAGCGGGGTTTGGGGTAGGGGTGGAGGTGGGAAGGGGGAGGGGGGGGCGTAGGTAATAGCACACAATAATTCTGTTCTAAACAAATACAGCTCGGGAACAAAATATTTCTCTAACTATTTGACATTTTTATTATACATTCTGGCATACCTTGGAACAGACTTTTAGTAAATTGTATTCAAATTCAAATATTTTGTTTGTATTGTGTTATGCCTATTTTTGGTATGTTAAGTCATTTTAAGTATTCAATCCAGATTTTCTATTCTATAGGGGATGAATAGCTAATGGGATTTTATGTGAGCGCCTGAGTGTCAGTCATAGCCCTTATGCAGGGAGGGGCTAGAATAATTAGACGATTAGTAACTTGTAAACTAACACTTTAATTGAAAAGTAAATATTCACTAGCTAAATACAATCAAACTACATAATACACTTTTTGAAGATAATGTCACTGAGGTGAGCTCCACTGGACGTCAGACAAACCTCAGCCCGTTGTCCATCACTTTCCTCAGCATGGATTGTATAATTGTTTCCAATACACCCTGTACTAATCAATGTATCCTTATAAAACTTGAAACACATATAAGAACCTATAAGGACACTTGTGGATTTACTAATAATCTATCTTTGGATCAATATTTTGATATCGAAAATGTTTAAAGTTTAAAAAATAGTAATTCCAAAATGGTGTTGCAAAATTAGTTTGTTCAAATTTTAATATAATTTAAAAACCAAAAACATAAAACCTGGGTAGAGACGATTACTCTTAACACTCAAGACCACTGGTTGTGCTAGGGAACGCTTCCTGAGTGAATCAATATTAACAATAATAACAATATCCTACCTACTATAAGGGTATGCTCAAAATCCTTACAAGAGTTTAAAACCAAAGTACATGGAATATAACATGGGCAAAGTAAATAAAATTTATTACTGAATGAATGGTAACAAATTATACGCTACAATTTAAAAAAAAAAATTGAAACTTCTGTGGGTTATTATTATTATTATTTTAATGTGTCCACATCCCAATCCTACCCATGGATGTCTGAGTAAATACATGACTAGGATTACAACTGAGAAAATAATAATATACAATTATAGCTCCTTATATATAATAGAATAGAATTAAATTCAAAGTCACAATTTATAATGTTTTCCAATCCATATGTGTCAAAAGACTAATATAGTTTAAATAGTGTGAAATATTGCACAGTATTTTTAGGTACGTTAAGATCGTTAAGTAAAATATGGATTGTCTGGAGAGTTTAAAATATAAAATCAATTCAGTAGATAATCCTAATAAAAGTTTGTAATAGCTTTTGATGTTGGATTATTGAGATAATTTTTTTTTAAATATAAATAAGTTAGTTCTCACCAGAAAAAAATAATACTGTAATTTGCATGATGATTTCTTCTAAGATGGTGGTTGAATATTAGTTTCTTCCTTACAGTCGAAATATTGGCTTTTACTCAATGATAAATAAATACTCACAGGTTGAGAACTAAGCTTCTAGCTCATTTTTTATACATTTCAAATTCACTTTAGCATAGAAAGTCAATAAAGCTTAATATTTTGGTGAGGACGAACGCATCTTTCACCCTTAAAGTTTTCCGATGCAAGAAGAAGACGCTTGTTCAAATTTAAAAATGTTCCAAATCATCCTATAACAATACTTTGTCTATGGAAAGCAACAGAATCAACAAATAGTCCAAAACAATAACTAATGATATTAAAGGATAGTTTCGAATTTAATTAGATTGTAAAATATAGAAATAATTAACTAAATACATTCAAAGAATTATGTAGTTTAGAAAATCATTAAGGAAACTATTGTGATTTATTGAAAGTAATAGTTTTGACCTCTACTCTCAAAATTCGAATATCGCGCTGTGAATGAACGAAACTTAATACGTCCTTGAGCGTGGATACTTCCAAAACCTGCCACTAGAATGCAGTATTGGTTACACCAGTCTAGAATAACCTAGATATAATGAGTACTCGCAGTATGCCATTGTGGGGGTATGACGTCAGAGTCTACAATGTATTCTTATGGAGAAAATGGAATTTAAAAAATTAATAAAGTCCATTTATACTATTAAATAAATTATAAATCAACCATTTATGAAATCAGAATAGCTATAACTTCACAAAAAATAAGAGGAAAGTTTTGTAAAATTGTACAACTCTTAGTAATCTCTGATAAAAAATCGTAAGCATTGGTGGGAATTCAAATTAAAGAAACCTTAAAAACTAACGTTTAGTCAATATAAAGTGACAATTTATATTACCTAAACATTAGCTATTATTAGATATATTATTTACTAATATAATATTAGTTTTATATATATAATATATTTAAATATATAACTATATGTTAAATATATATACCTAAATATTATATATACCAATATTTATATATATATATTGGTATATAATATATATATATATATATATAATATAGGATAGATATATATATAGGATATATATATATATATATATATATATATATATATATATATATATATAGGATAGATATAGCTATTTTATGTGTATAACATATATTTACTTATATTATGTATATATAATATATATATCATATAATAAATATTTTATGATATGATTGTATTTATAGTATATAATTTTTTATGATAAAATTATATATATTATATAATTTTTAATAACATTGATAGCTTTTATTTTTTGTTAAAAAATTATTAAAAATAAGCACACTTGAAACAGTATAAAAAAAATATCTGCTTAGGTGGCCGCATGGTCTCAGGCATCACTCTCGCTATAAACTAGAATGTCGATGACAGGAAGATTTGGGTTGAGTTAGAATCCTAGTTGGGTGTACAGAGGGTGGTTTTCCACTCTCTTCACGCAAATGCGGGTACACTTACTCTAAATTCATTTTTCATCCCTATCTCATTACCCTAATTAGTACATGTGTGTATAACCTTAACTGGTAAGATGTGGTGATAAATATATTTTTGCTTATTAATTAAATCTAAAAATTTATTATATTATTTTGGTCCACTCATTATTCACAGAGTAGCATAATTTGTTATGAAATATTTAGAAAACCAGTTAGAATTTGATGAAGCATCAAAGTAAAATAGCTCATAAAAAATTAAAAGATAAATGTAAAATAACACATAAATAAATTTAAGTTGCAGACCAATATTATCATAAAGTTAAGCTTTGAAGTAAACAAAGCAAAAGCCAGTACACCTTCAAAATGGCGGCCAAACTTATTTTTTCTTTCTTGTTTGTTTGGATATTAGCACCGCCATAAGACGGAACGGCTAGCGAGTACTCTTCTAGGAACGCATCGAGGTTATTCTACACCAGTCTAGAGTAACCTCGATGCGTTCCTAGAAGAGTACTCGCTAGCCGTTCCGTCTTATGGCGGTGCTAATATCCAAACAAACAAGAAAGAAAAAAGAAAGTTTGGCCGCCATTTTGAAGGTGTAGTGGCTTTTGCTTTGTTTAATTCAAAGCGTAACTTTATGATAATATTGGTCTGCAACTTAATTTTATTTATTTATATGTTAATTTATATTTATCTTTCAATTTTTTATGAGCTATTTTTCTTTGATGCTTCATCAAATTCTAACTGGTTTTCTAAATATTTCGTAACAAATTAAGCTAATATGTGAATAATGAGTGGACTAAAATAGTATAATAAATCTTTAGATTTAATTAATAAGCAAAAATATATTTACCACCACATCTTACCACCTTTAAGGTTATACACACGTGTACTAATTAGGGTAATGAGTAATGAGTTAGGGATGAAGAAAAATGAGTTTAGAGTAAGTGTACCCGCATTTGCGTGGAGTGGAAAACACCCTCTGTACACCCAACTAGGATTCTAACTCAACCCAAATCTTCCTGTCATCGACATTCTAGTTTATAGCGAGAGTGATGCCTGAGACCATGCGGCCACCGAAGCAGATATTTTTTCATAATGTTTCAAGTGTGCTTATTTTTAATAATTTTTAATAAAAAATAAAAGCTATAAATGTTATTAAAAATTATATAATATATATCATTTTATCATAAAAAAATTATATAATATAAATACAATCATATCATAAAATATTTATTATAGGATATATATTATATATATACATAATATAAGTAAATATATGTTATACACATAATATAGGTATATCTATCATATATATATATATATATATATATATAATATTGGTATATATTAAATATAGGTATATATAACTATATTTAACATATAGTTATATATTTAAATATATTATATATATAAAACTAATATTATATTAGTAAATAATATATCTAATAATAACCCGCCTCGGTGGCGTAGTTGGCTAACGCGCTTGTCGTGTTGAGCTCGACTGCTGAGGACGGGGAGATCGAGGATCGAATCTCGGTCGGGTGAACTGGGGGTGGTTTTTCCTATATGGTTTTCCACTCTCCCTCCACGCAAATTCGGGTTCACTTCCTCTAATTCAACCTTCCCAATTCCTAATCCATTAGCGTAATTAGTACTTAAAGCGTATAACCCGAACGGGTAGTGAGAAGCGGTGCTAAATATTATTATTATTATTATTATTATTATTATTATTATTATCTAATAATAGCTAATGTTTAGGTAATATAAATTGTCACTTTATATTGCCTAAACATTAGTTTTTAAGGTTTCTTTAATTTGAATTCCCGCAAAGCTTACGATTTTTTTTTATCAGAGATTACTAAGAGTTGTACAATTTTACAAAACTTTCCTCTTATTTTTTGTGAAGTTAAAGCTATTCTGATTTCATAAATAATTGATTTATAATTTATTTAATAGTACAAATGGACTTTATTAATTTTTTAAATTCCATTTTCTCCATAAGAATACATTGTAGACTCTGACGTCATACCCCCACAATGGCATACTGCGAGTACTCATTATATCTAGGTTATTCTAGACTGGTGTAGAATAACCTAGATATAATGAGTACTCGCAGTATGCCATTGTGGGGTATGACGTCAGAGTCTACAATGTATTCTTAAGGAGAAAATGGAATTTAAACAATTAATAAAGTCCATTTGTACTATAAAATAAATTATAAATCCATCATTTATGAAATCAGAATAGCTTTAACTTCACAAAAAATAAGAGGAAAGTTTTGTAAAATTGTACAACTCTTAGTAATCTCTGATAAAAAATCGTAAGTTTTGGCGGGAATTCAAATTAAAGAAACCTTAAAAACTAACATTTAGGCAATATAAAGTGACAATTTATATTACCTAAACATTAGCTATCATTAGATATATTATTTACTAATATAATATTAGTTTTATATATATAATATATTTAAATATATAACTATATGATAAATATATATATATATATATATATATATATATACCTATATTTTATATATACCAATATTATATACCAATATTATATATATATATATAGGATAGATATACCTATATTATATGTATAACATATATTTACTTATATTATGTATATATAATATATATATCATATAATACATATTTTATTATATAATATATATCATATAATAAATATTTTATTATATAATATATATATCATATAATAAATATTTTATTATATAATATATATATCAATCTAATGATTATTTTCAAACTTGTCTACCATAGCGACAATCTCTCTACGTTTTTGTATAATAGTCGTTAGGGATCACAATACAATAGTACACAATTAATAATTTATACTATTTTATTCCAACACCAGGTGGCCGTGAACAGCCATATGTAGGTGTGGTGCTTAGTGTATTCTTTTTTTTTACTTTCTTATTCTATGAAAAATGGAAAAATGGATAGCAAACAAATTTATTCCCAACTTGACACCCGATATCGTATTAGTTGTTGACAACGCACCCTTCCACAACTTTAAATTAGGCCCACCACCGACATCTTCGCGAAAAATAGTCATAATAAATTGATTGAAATAACACAATATTTCTTCAATTAATACGATGGTCAGACTCTAATAATTATATTCACTATTTGACTGCACAAACGACGATTTAAGACATACAGGATAGAGTCACTACTAGCAAGGTATGGGTATTCTGTTCGATATCTAACCCCATACTATCTCGATCTCAACTCGATAAGGCCTTATATCTCGAAAACCAGGACGAGAAGGGATACTTTTATTTATATGGGGTGAAAGAGAACTGTTTTCTGTATAAAACCCACCATTTGTGGACGTGACAAAAATTCTAGACTAGACGCTGGAACGCCTTAAACGGAAGGACCACTCAATTAATGTAGCTATTTCCATATTTAAGGACTTATATCTCGAAAAGAAGGTGAGAAGGGATACTTTTATTTATATGGGGTGAAAGAAAACTGTTTTCTGTATAAAACCCACCATTTGTGGACGTGACAAAAATTCTGGAATAGACGCTGGAGCACCTTAAACATAAGGCTATTTTAGAAGGTAATACTACTCATTTCCCTATTTAAGGCCTTATATCTCGAAAACCAGGACGAGAAAAGATACTTTTATTTATATGGGGTGAAAAAGAACTGTTTTCTGTATAAAACCCACCATTTGTGGACGTGACAAAAATTCTGGACTAGACGCTGGAACGACTTAAACGGAATGACCACTCGTAAAATGTAGCTATTTCCATATTTAAGGACTTATATCTCGAAAACAAGGACGAGAAGGGTTACTTTTATTTATATTGGGCGAAAGAGAACTGTTTTCTGTATAAAACCCACCTTTTGTGGACGTGACAAGAATTCTGGAATAGACGCTGGAGCACCTTAAAAATAAGGCTATTTTAGAAGTTAATACTACTCATTTCTGGACTAGACGGTAATTCTATAACAGAGCATTCTTTGTAATATTCCTTGAACTATTTATACGATTTATTTATTAGCGTATTCTCTTGGTCTTTCCTAGAACTAATAAAATACTTTAGTTACTCAATCATTATGTTGCAAGTCTGCGCAACTCCCCAAAATAACCAGATTAAACGGTTATGTGGATGCGGAATAGTTCGGTCTCGTCATTTAGGTGTGGTTTATTTTCTAATAAAAATAATCGAAGCAATGAATACTATCATTACACTCACAAAATCATGGTTAATCTAATGATACTAAAATTGACTAAATTGTAGTCCTAATTATTGGAAAAGTTTGACATAATGCTATTCAAAATCAAACTCAAGTCTCTGGGTACCACTTGACACGTGACACACCTATTATAGGTCAAGTTTTGTGTTTTTAAAACCTGTATAAACCTTCTGTAGCGACATTTCCTTTTTTTCTTCTTCCAAAACAGCGTAAACAGTGTAAAACCGACTATAGCAAAAAATAAACTAATGTGAATAAGCCTATACAAGGCTAAAACATATTTCTTTAACTCTAAGAAACAAGAAACAAACATAATTTTTGACCAGAAATGAATTATGAATCTTTTTTAGGTATGGCGAGATCTCAAATGAAAGGTGAGAGCCCGCCTTGCAGATGTGAATAGGGCAAACAGGGCCACCGGGAACACAACATATGCACCCCTATTGACGGAACTAAAAAAAAAAAAAAAAGTGCTGGCCATTATTGGCACAGCCAGTGCCATTGGTGTTCCAAGTATGGAGGAGCATGCTCTCGAAGTGGTAGGTATATGTCCATAATCTGGTAATGTATTTTTCTGAATAGCTACACATATTTGTGTTGAATACAAAGCTATAATTGATTTTTCAAAAAATTTGATAGTTAATGCCAAAATCCGTGTGTTTTTGTGTTGACATAGAATAATTATGTATATCTGTATTTTATTAATGAATGTTGTAATATTGAACTACATGCACGATAAATATATTTTAGATTTGTGGTCAGCCAATTATGTAGTTTTAAGCCCCACATATTTGGGAAAAATTACATATTCATACAAATTTGAGTATACATAATTAAATCTTGCAATACAACACCAGCATTGCTACTTTCTCTACTTACATTATATAAAAATACTATATACTACATTCATACATTTCTTTGGCAATAATGTGTCTTATTCTATTATATGAGTAAACAATCAGATGTTAAAAAATGTATTTTACTAATGACTCAAGGTTTGGAGATAAAAAATATAGAATTTAGGAAAGTCGAGTACCCACATTTGTGTGAAGGTATAGTGGAATGTCATAATTGAAAACACATTAAGATCACCCAACCTTCAATGGACAAATGGTCAGACCAACCTGACACCTTAGTCCAGCGGCCCTTAGTCATATTCAATGTGGCCCTCATATATTAAAATAAATACACATGCGTTTTGGTAACCAAGCCATAGCTACGCCTATAGCTGGATTTGGTTTCAGCTCACTTGTCGCTCAGTAATCTAAGCTAATGACTCATACGAAAATTCTAGCTATGACCATTGCCTTAGTCCATGTACACACCCGTTTAGGTTTTAATGTCAAAATGTCTATAAGCCTATTGATTCTATGGAAGAAGATACAGGAAAGAGGTATAGAATACATACCTTAACCTGCTTCCAGCCATAAAAAAAATACTTCAAAAAGTGAATAAAGGTTCTCCTATATAAGATAAAAACCACCAATTTTTAAAATATTCAAGTAAGAATTGTTAAGTAATATTTTAATGTTTATTATCATCTAAGCAATATTTTAAAATTGCAGGTGAGTGATTTATACAACTAATTCATAAGTGCTGTTTCTTTAATTTTAAAGGCCGTGTTGGAGGAACATCCTGTTGATATAGAGATCTCCTTCACTCTTCCATCCGAGGTAGGCCTAATATAAAGATGGAATGTGTTTATAAATTTAGTATAAAACTATATTTAAAACTGTATAAAATAATTTTTGTATACTCTAATGAAATGCCTCATTTAAAGAGAGAGAAAGAGAGAATGAGAGAGGCCTAAGGCATCAATCTCAAAATAGTAGACTGCACGGGTTCAGTGAAGCCAGAGAGCCTTGCACCACATTGACTGTGTAAAAAGTTTGATTCGTCTGAAGACACTTCATTTACTTTTAAGTTTGAGTGGATTGAGCCCCAGGCAGAATCTTTACCAGGGTCTTCATCAGTACGGAGTGGTACACCACCTCTTTTGCAACCAAATAACCCAGAAAATTCCATGTCAAGCTCCTCGAGTAAGTACCGTGCAAATACACCAGAGCATGTGTAAAAAATTCAATCATTACAAAACATCCATTAGTAAACACATGCTCCGACACACAGGTTGACAACATATTTTCAAATGTAGCCACAGTTGTGGGGAATGAGAAGTTAAATTCACCACTATATGTCAAAATTGAGAAATTAGGTTACTCAATTAAACATTTAAAACAACACACACAGTTTGAACAGGTTTATTGTAAACATTTACACTTTGACTAGCAATAGTATAGTATTTTAAATGTTCACATTAACTTTAATGTACGTCCCTTTTCTTGAATTAAGTAAGTCTCTTATTCAAACGCTTTTATTAAAAGTTGGTTCAGAAAATTCATGTAGAATACCGCAAATATATCTTTTTTTTCTCTATAGCTTGCAGCAAAAATCTTTGAGAAGTGCGTACATTTTTCCCAATTGCAACACTTGTGATATAATGCAGCTTTTTATATTATAAAAATGTTTTTTTTATGTTTACAAAAAGATTTACTGTCCATTACATTATTTTTTTTAAATATATTTTCAGAAAAAATAAAGCGACACACAGATGTTGAGGAGCTCGACTCAGCTGTAAAGCTGTTCCAGGGATACGGGAACGGCAAAACAGCACTAACAAGGTAAGTTATATTAAATTATTAGATGGTGGAGTTTATATTAATTAGAACGTAGTCCAAAGTTTTCTTTACTCCTAAATTATTACACTTTGTTTCATGTCACGTTACTTAACCTGTTTTTTAGCACAAATAATTTGCTAGGTTATTCGCCTACTTGTAAATAACACGAGAGAGAATATTTCAAAGAATCTAATATTCTTGTTATATAATGACCATTAATTAAATTCTCTGTATTTTTAGGAACGTGATCATAAAGTAGGCCTAGCAGATATGAAAAATTCATACAACATATCATCATCCTACCAGCTGACAAGGGCTCCACCACAGTCATCTTGAATCATATTGACTACATCACAAAGGCACACAGTCCATCTACAGACTACTCACAGAAGACCCAAATGAAGATCACAACGCATGGATTAAAGAGTTCCTGCAATGTGAAGGTCCCCTACAAAATCTCACCACTAACTCAATTCAACTTCTCTTTCCACAAAAACCTCAAACTCCCAAACTGTATCTCCTTCCTAAAATCCACAAAGAAATCAGACCTCCGTCTGTATCTGGTTGCGGCAATCCAACTGAGAGAGAATTTTATCTCTGGTTGATTCACACCTACAACCATTTGTAAAACAACTTCCCTCATTCATACAGGATACAAAACACTTCTTAAAACAAAATTCACAAAATTAAAAACCTTCCACTGGACTGTTTTCTGGTCACTGTTGATGTCACAGCACACTACACTAACATCCCTCATGTGCATGGAATGTCAGCTATGGAGCATTTCTTAGAGCGCAGACCTCCTGGGTCCAAACCTACCACTTCTTTTCTGGTGGAGCTGGCTAGAATGATCCTTCAATTCAACAACTTTCATTTTCTAGACAAACACTACTTATAGATAAAGGACACAGCTATGGGTACATGAACGGCTCCTTCATATGCAAATCTTTACATGAGATTATTAGAAGAATGCTTTTTACAATCTCAGCCCATCAAACCCCATCTATGGCTTCGCTACATCGACAACATTTTCATGATCTGGCCTCACTCCAAAGAATCCTTGGACATCTTTCTAGATAATCTCAACAATTGCAGTCCCTTAAATTTCACCCACATTAAATCACAGCATAGTCTCACCTTCCTTGATTTGAATCTGACCTCAAATATAATACGACCCTAACTTATCTAGGTGTTTTACATAAAAAATAAATGGTCTCGAATGGTAATATGACCTGACATTATGACAGTATCAAGAGGTAAAAACTTAACAACTTTCACTTAACTTTTACTTAAAAAAAAAGTGTCAGACTGTCAGAATATATGAATCGATTCTAAACAAACAATTGATATATCACAATGTGTGTATCAAAAGCTATAATATTCCTATCAAATTAAAATGGCCGCTCTCCTGTAGTTATATTCTTTGTCCCTTTTCAATTTTTAATGTGTTATTTAGTTCTTTGAATAAGACAAGTTTAATAAAAATAGAACAAAAATTGACATAGTTAATAAAAATGGAGCAAAACTTTATCACTAATATCTGGCAAGGTAACGTGCGTAGGATCAGTTATGACGGACGACTTAAAATTTTTGTAACGTGTGAAATGTGTTCTTCTTTCCGTTATACAATCCGCAATTTGTTGTATTAATTTTGGGTTTATTTGAATTTTTAGTTTTGAAAAGATTTAGTGTGTTTAATAAATATCTATATATTGGCTGTATTTTGCTAGAGCTCTTATGTTATGTTACATTATATTACACACACTTTTTCTTTAAGTTTTGTGAACGTTAAGTTGAACTTGATCACAGCATTAATTCATTATAAATTTAAATTGCCAAGCTACTTGTAGAACAAAAACTATCATAAGTAAACTATTGAAAGTAAATCTGTTGTAACTGACCACCCAAGAACCCTAATGATTTCAAGAAAGTTTCCTAAGGTCACAAGATCATTTAACTTGACCTATAACAATATAAATTATGAATTGGATTAATAAATATTAAGACTTTAAGCATTTTTATAATTATTAGCAGCGCGTCTTATTACCCGTTCGGTTTATACGCACATATGCTAATGTGTAATGTAGGGTGATTGTGAGATGAAATGGAGGACTTACAGTTTAACATGGGATCCGAACCATGGTGGAGGCCTGGCATTCCACACATTCACAAGCTGTAATTAATACACGTCTTGTCAGAAGTGAAGGAAGGGTTTGGCAATCAGATAAATCTTAGCCTGGACCAAGGATTGAACCCTGGACCTCCAGCACAGAAGTCCGACACCTTACACTTAGACTACCAGGTCACCTGACTTGAAGCAGCGTTACAATACAAAAGACCGTATATAAAGAAAAATAATATTAATAAAATGTAATTGCTTCTCCAAGAGACATTTGTACTTAATTATTTTTGGTTATTTGATTTTACTATCATTATTATAACTATTAGTAGTATTATAATAATACTTCAGGATTTAATGCACACATTATAAACAAAGCACAATATCAACATAAAAATTACAAATTAAATTGTCAACATCTAATGTGATCAACAAGATTGACTTGACTGGGACGCTTAGATGTGACACAGGAAGTCGGTAGGTACTAGGTTAGAATCCTGGCAGAATACACAGAATGATTTTCAACATTAAGTTATTTTCATTACAAATAAAAATATGAGTGAAGCTCTTTAAATTCACCTTTCTCATTCGTGTTATGTACAAGTTTGCCGTGATAGGCAATAACATTCGTAGTATCTATAAATATTAATGCATCCCGAAATCCCAAAAAGTGAGTATTACAAAATTTCATTAATTTATTCTTTCTGTTTGTTTTATGTGTTTACAGAGGACTCAGTTCAAACTTTAAGTTAGATGTTTTTGGTCATATCCCTAGACTTTAAAAAAAATTTGATTCTAGCCCTTAAATTATGGGTAGTTTGCTTGAGACTAAATTTTATGAAAAATCAAAATGTTCAAAAATGGCTTTGATGATTTTGTTTAAAATGAATATATGGGGAGTTTTTGACATGAAAAATAACAATGTATAGATTTTTTTTTTTTGTAATAAAATTCGTTTAAGGCTAGTTTACTAAACAGTGGCTTTTGAAAATTCAAAATTTGTTCAAGGGTATTTACTAATAACTAATTTTTGAACTGTTGAAATTCATTGAACGTTTTTGTTCAAATTGGATAACTGGAGATTGTATCATAGAGAGTAATTGTTAACTATTTATATTGTCTTTTTAAATGTCAAAGAGGAAAGGAGGGATTAAAGCATGTAACTCTTCTCACTTTACAAACACCAATAATTGTGAGAAGAAAAAGAACTGTTTCCCCACAAAAAGCAAATCTGAAAAAAATATATTTTAAGATGCACTTTTTATCGCTATATTTAACATCTAATATTCACAATACTTCCTCTCTTTTAGGAGTCGCTTGAAAGAAAAATATCACAGTGCACCAAATATTTCACATGAAATGAAAGATTGTTACAGAAACATAATTAAAAATTAGAATTATGATTTCCCGAGGAGAATAATGATTCACCGAGCTGTGTCGCCAAATGTCAAGTTGATCATGCCAGTTGATCCCACCACTCCTGAATCAAATTGTACAATAACAGATTAATCAATGTATTAAAAAAGATCTATATAAATCAAATTTAGTTTAAGAACTATTTAAAGTGAAATAAGTAATATCTTTTTTCTTGTAAAATGTGCTGCATTGCTAATTAAACATAAAAATATATCACTTGATGAAATTGTTTATAACATGTATTAATTTCTCTCAAATGATTAAAAAAATATAATTATAATTGTTGGCTTTGAATGTGTTAGGGATTTTAGTTTTAACATCGATACTCAAGAGGCTTATCTGCATTTTATATCAAGTTGTTTCTTTTGTTTTATTTTTACCTTATTTGAAGGTTAATGACTCATGTATTCCTGCCTCACTACACTCAGACAAATGGGCATATATTGGGAATGAGTGACACATTAAGACCCCTATCTAAACCACATTCACTCGTTCCCTAACAATATTCAGATCATAAGTGCTTTCAATTCTATATTTAGATGTTGTGGGGAGAGGCTCTAAGTACTATGAATACACATCAAAATTAGTTTGAAAAACTGAAATGGTTACACTAAATGAACTGCGCACACATCACTCCCTCAATCTACACTAATTTTTTTTTCAAATTTCCGCACTGTGACACTCAGAAGTTAATGTTGATTTACTAAAAATCAACATTGACTATATACATGTAATAAAAACTCCACTCTTATAAGCTTACCATTTCACAAATCTGAATCTTATTCCTGTTCATTCAGAGTTGCAGCATCACAGGCGTGAAATGTGCCACCCCCTCAATAATGATTGGCTGGGCTGGCCGTTTTTAAGAAGTCAGTTGAAAAAAATATTATTTATAGATGAATCTAGTGCTTCTTGACTTAATAAACAAATTCTTGTTTAGTTTAGCCTCAACTTCGCCAAATATTAAAATAAAGACAGTAAATAAATTAATAAACACAGTGCTGAATTTAATGGGGTATGGGGGAAGGGGGGATTGCACCAGGGCCCCCACAGAAAGAGGCTCCCACAAAATGTCACAAAAAAGAAAAACTCTAAATAACATTTTTGCTTAAATGAAAACAAGGAAAGTTTGTATATAATAAGCATTTACATAGTTTTTATGTAACCTTTTCTCTTTTACTTTGTTATTAAATTTGTGTGAAATCAGACACTATGTTGTAATTAATATTGATTAATAGGGGCCCCCCACGCTGTAAGCTGTCCCGAGGATCCCACATACGTAAATTTTGCACTGAATACACACATGAAAATTATGTAGCTCCAGGATCAACAACGGCCCTGACAGGCCAGCCTGTCCCCAGGTGACAGTACTCTGTACAATACATGTTCGGAGAAGACAAATTCTCCCACGGTGAGGCTCGAGGGATTGCCGGGAAACCTTCCACACCAGCATACCATCGACAGTGGTAGAAATCATCTAAAGGAAGCTGGTACTGCGCTTGATGTTCCGTCTTCATCCCCCTGAAAACAAAGTTCCCAATAGAGTTTCCTTTCACAACTGAAATGGAATTTGACATGAAATCTGACATCAGTGAAATTACTAAAATATTTACTTACATTAAGCATAGATTTTTAAAGCACATTGGAATTGTCGGTACTCTTTTATGAATTAGTGGGATTTTAGTGCTACATTTCTTACTGTCCATTCTGATGACTTACAACTTTTACAAACTAACCTGAATAGAATGATGAATCTTAAGGATCTTGCAATCACAATCACAATTTTATTAGCACCGCGTCTTAATACCTACTAGGATTATATGCCTATGAATTACATAAATGTGTTAGGGATTAGGAAGGTTAAATTTGTAGAAAGTGTACCCGCATTTGCATGGAGAGTGAAAACCCATTTAGGAAAAAGAACCCTCGGTACATCTGACCCGGATCAAACCCTGATCCCCCCGCCTTCGGCAGTCTTGTCTATTGTGAGAGTAATTCCTCAGAACATGCTGCCACTGAAGCAAGTGCAATTGCAATTGAATTAAGGTATTCAGATGTGGCTTCAACCATACATAATTTTAAGAGCGTGGCTATTCAATCCATCACTATACACATTCATACAGTTGTCATTATATTATTGGCAACATAAAGCCCTCCAGAGTTGAAGATGGCTGCATTAACTGATAGCATGTAATATTAATTGATTGTTCATTTGTAACTGACAATTTCCTTTGCCTTAAAATATGAGTGAAGCATGACCCCAAGGACAGGGCAACTCTTGGATAGCTCAGTGGTAATAGCATGAGCATAAGTCACAGGTTCCAGGTTCAATTCCCATGTAAAAGTGTCATCAATTTAAAGAATATGAATCTTTAGGCGGGTATGTGATAAAAGTCAGTGTTTTTGCAGTTTTTATTGCAAAACGTTTTTGGCTAAAATAAATAAAATATTGTTTCAGTACAAACAATAATAATAATATTTAGCACTGCGTCTTACTACCTGTTCGGGTTATATGCTTTAAGTACTAATTACGTTAATGGATTTAGGAATTGGGAAGGTTGAATTAGAGGAAGTGAACCCGCATTTGCGTGGAGAGAGAGAGTGGAAAACCATTTAGGAAAAACCACCCCCAATTCACCCAACCGAGATTCAAACCTCGATTTCCCCCTCCTCAGCAGTCGAGCTCAACACGACAAGCGCGTTAGCCAACTACGCCACCGAGGCGGGTTCAGTACAAACATAAAAGTTTAATTTTCTTCACATGTTGATATCAACCGTTCCTGAATATCCATCATGAGCATAGTGGCATTAGATGAGAAACTTTTTAAATCAAGATAAAAAAGTTGTCATTAAATTCCAGGACACTCTTGACAGATATTCAAGAAATTTTGAGGTCATCGTGTGAAGAAAATTAAATTCTATGTTTGTACTGGTGCAATATTTTATTTATTTTAGCCAAAAAATATTTTGCAATAAAAACTGCAAAAACTAGCCTTTTCTCGCGTTTCCTTCCACCCCGCCTTAAAGAGTCGCATCAATATTTGGCTGGAGAGAATGTATAACCACTCCCAATTCACTTGATTTGGATTGAATAGACTGGCCTTCTTAGCTCAATCCTGCAAAGTTGCTTAAAGACCATTTTGATAAATATTTTTAGCTATTAGAAAAATGAAAGATTATAATTTACTTCTCATTGTGACCCACAAACTCAGAATATTTGTTGTAGAATACCCTATAATTGTTTTTATTATTTGCATGACTGATAATTTTAGATAACATTTAATTCATCATTTGATAAAAACATCCATGCCTGCTGCAAGCTCTTTAGTTAAATATCAATTCCTAAAATACATCATATATAATATTAACATAGAATTCTGAGTTTCATTAAATCATCTGATTGTTCAGATTATATTTGAACAACATAATCGACCTGAAATATGAGAAAATATTGTTCAAATCTCTGTCAGGACAGATTTTAGTATTCGCATGATTTGAAGGAAACAAGGTACAAATGATTCGATGTTTACTATAAGTGTAGTCTTTGTTCAGTTGAAATAATCTTTAAATAATGACCAAAATATGTAAAATTGTGTTGCCTTACTTGTGTGGTACTTTTGGAACTAAGTTTGGCACAGTTCTATTGGTAGCCTTGGTTGTGAAGACTCGTTCATCATAAACAGGACCTTTCTTTATGCTAGATCCCTCTGCATTGTAGAAAGTGATTGCATCTTTTTTGGCCACTCCTGACAACTGTTGGGCACTGAAGGGAGTGTGCACAAGATGTGTTGTACTTATGTAAGGGTCCATGAGCCGCACAATGCTACCAACATGTGGTAAAATTACAGGCTGCTCATCTCGACCTAGTCCTCTGCTCTGTAAATAGCAGGTTTCAATTAAAAAAAAACACATTTTAGTTATTTCAGATAGTTAAACATCTTGGTTTTATGTTAATATGTTAATAAGCAATTAATATTGATACAATTCTTACATTTTACTTGCCCTTTCCAAGTTAATGATGAACTAGTTTGTTGGCAACACAATTACTTGGCACCTGCTTTAGTGGCCGCATGGTACAAAGCGCTACTCTCGCAGTAGACTAGACTGCTGATGATGGGGAGATCAAGGTTCGAATCTCGATCGGATTTATTGAGGTTTTTTGTCCTTGATGGCTTTCCCCTCTCCCTATACACAAATGCGGGTACACTTCCTATAAATATAACCTGCCCCATCCCTAAAACCATTAGCATAATTAGTACATAAATGTATAGCCTGAATGGGTAGTAAGATGCGGTGCTAAAAAAAGTTACTTGGCATAGGGGGTTGTATGTGAATTTTTTTTTTTATTGAACTTTCAAGACTTATTATATTCCCAAGTTTGGTAGTTCTAATTATTTGCATTGAGCACTTTATACATGCTCCACAATAAGCTATTGACAATATGTAAATTCTGGACAATTTCTATCTACTATCGTATCCATGACTTAATTAAGTAGTGCCTAACATGGGAAGGCATATGCACTGGCTCAATATTAATTTTAACAGATACATTTTAATAATCAACTCCATATTATCATTATGTTTAAAAACTGAACCAAAATGCAATTACTTTTTAGGAATTGTAGTTCTGACTATAAATTAATCAGGTGCATGTGAAGTCCACTTTTTCAATATGAAACCGACTTGAATTAAATATAATGTGAAATATTCTCAAAGCTGAATCAAAATTTGATTTTTTTGTTAGTTGTTTTATGCTTGAAAAAATAGCACATTATGGTTATTTATTTAGCTCTATGTACTAAAATCATTTGAATACGGTTTTATTATATAATTGTGTGTAATATTTTGTTTTAATCTGATAATCAAGTTATTATCACACCTTACAATTAATTTAATTCAGAATTTTTTCATATGAATATTGATTAATGTATTTAACAGCTCAGAATGGCAATAAGTGACAATAAATGGAGTATGTAAGTTGTCAATATTTTTATTGACAAGCTTCTTAATTGTTGAAGCTGGATTTTTTTTATGTGAAGTTGAAGCTTTGTACATCTCTATAATTAATAGTATAGACATAATTCTTATTTATATAAGTTTATCCATTTTATACAAAAATTAAGATGGAAAATTTACTGTAAAAAAAAAGGCAGAATATTACAAAGTACAATAAGAACTGAGAAATTGGTTAATAGTTTGTGATCACAGTTCAAAAACAAAATTTAAGCAATTAAATTGTATTTGTATGAATTCAATGATATATCAATTATTTTACTAACTAAAATTAACTGGGTGTGTTTATTCCATAAACAAGTCGGCATGACCATCAACCCAACCCTAAATTAAGAGAAACACCTTGAATTAAATACATAAAAGTAATTTTTGAAATACATTTTATTAAATTCTTTTTTGAAAAGAAAAAATTTTACAGTTAATTTTTTTTAATTAGTTTTGTAAATTTAAACAATCAAAGATGTGGTCACTGAAGCACCTATCATAAGAGACTACATGTAATAAATGGCCACACTTCCAAGTACTAACCTGGCAGTTAGCATCTAATCCTGGACCGACTCTCCCCAAAGAAGGGTTGACATGCTTAGGAGGGTACTCATCCGTGTATGAAGACAAGGGGAAGTCAAGAGGTTTGAACAAACAGCAGTTGATCTGGAAAATAGTTTTACACTAGCTTCAAGAAAAATGTCTTAGTCATTTAAAGGGAAGGCAAGGCTAAGCTGCAAAGTATTTGTTGAAAATGTGTAGTGAATAACAATTTTAAATTAATAGGCCAAGTATTTTAACATTATGAAAAACATGGTGTAATGTAGTAAGGAAACGAATTATCAATACAAGAGTTGAATTCAATATAAAAATATAAATATACAACCAATGAATATTGAAACTTTGATGTTTAACAAATATAGTGTAACAAATGTGAGTATGGAAGACTTAGATAAATATGACTAGATTGAAGATAAAATAAAAATAAAACTATTATGACATTATAAAAGTAAGACTATCTTACATAAAATACATATAACAGATAACATATTAAAAAATAATAAATTAAAGGTTCAATCCTCGGTCCCGGCAAAGATTTATCTGATTACCAAACCCTTCCTTCACCTCTGACAAGACATCTTGTGAATGTGAGGAATGCCAGGTCTCCACCGTGGTTCGGATTCCACGTTAAACTGTAGGTCCTTCATTTCATCTCACAATCACCCTACCATTACACATTAGCGTAAGTGCGTATAACCCGAACGGGTAGTAAGACGCGGTGCTAATAATAATAATAATAATAATAATAATAAATTAAAACATAATAGTTTAAGTCAATAGATGAGTAAGAAACACATAAATTGATAAAATTATGGTTGCTAATTTGTTAAAGATTGGAGAATAAATTATAAATTGAAGTTTATATTTTTTAATATTGAATTCTTATCTTATTTGAATGCCCTTGTTCCTTTTTCAAGCTGGTATGAATCAGCTCAAAGTTGCTGCGACATGTTTCGGCGTAACAAATGACGCCATCATCAGGCGTTAACGCCTGATGATGGCGTCATTTGTTACGCCGAAACATGTCGCAGCAACTTTGAGCTGATTCATACCAGCTTGAAAAAGGAACAAGGGCATTCAAATAAGATAAGAATTCAATATTAAAAAATATAAACTTCAATTTATAATTTATTCTCCAATCGTTAACGCCTGATGATGGCGTCATTTGTTACGCCGAAACATGTCGCAGCAACTTTGAGCTGATTCATACCAGCTTGAAAAAGGAACAAGGGCATTCAAATAAGATAAGAA
Source organism: Timema cristinae (assembly GCA_039000515.1). Classification (NCBI taxonomy): domain Eukaryota; kingdom Metazoa; phylum Arthropoda; class Insecta; order Phasmatodea; family Timematidae; genus Timema; species Timema cristinae. Next base: position 20,744,416 of record JBCFYV010000935.1, read on the forward strand.
TTCAATATTAAAAAATATAAACTTCAATTTATAATTTATTCTCCAATCTTTAACAAATTAGCAACCATAATTTTATCAATTTACATGTTTCTTACTCATCTATTGACTTAAACTATTATGTTTTAATTTATTATTTTTAATATGTTATCTGTTATATGTATTTTATGTAAGATAGTCTTACTTTTATAATTTCATAATAGTTTTATTTTTATTTTATCTTCAATCTAGTCATATTTATCTAAGCCTTCCATACTCACATTTGTTACACTATATTTGTTAAACATCAAAGTTTCAATATTCATTGGTTGTATATTTATATTTTTATATTGAATTCAACTCTTGTATTGATTATTTTAACATTAGTCAAAACAAGTTTATTTTATTTGCTAAAGCATTGGGTCTGCATGCACTGTGGTATTTTCAAACACATTCCACACTAATACCAATCATCGATACATTTCTTCCAATCTCCTCTTCTCAACCAAAACACTTAGATTATAATTTTTGTATTGAATACACTAACTAAAATAAATTTTATTAGTAATATTACATACTTACTCTATACGCCTATGACACTAGGAACTTAAAAGTTCATTGCTGCAGTTACAAAAGTACACCACCTATCCCTATCTTGAGCTAGTCATATCCAGTCCACCTCATTCCACCATATCCCTATCTTGAGCTAGTTCTATCCAGTCCACCTCATTCCACCATATCCCTATCTTGAGCTAGTTCTATCCAGTCCACCTCATTACACCATATCCCTATCTTGAGCTAGTTCTATCCAGTCCACCTCATTACACTATATCCCTATCATGAGATAGTTCTATTCAGTACACCTCGTTACACCCTATCCCTATCTTTTTCTAATTTTACCCAGTCCACCTCATTACACCCTATCCCTATCTTTTTCTAATTTTACCCAGTCCACCTCACTATACCCTATCCCTATCTTTTTCTAATTTTACCCAGTCCACCTTATTACACCCTATCCCTATCTTGAGCTCGTTGTACCCAGTCCACCTCATCACACCCTATCCCTATCTTGAGCTAGTTGTATCCAGTACACCTCATTACACCCTATCCCTATCTTGAGCTAGTTCTATCCAGTATACCTCATTACACCCTATCCCTATCTTGAGCTAGTTCTATCCAGTCCACCTCATTCTACCATATCCCTATCTTGAGCTTGTTTTATCCAATACTTCTCATTGCACCCTATCCCTATCTTGAGCTAGTTCTATCCAGTCCACCTCATTACACACTATCCCTATCTTGAGCTAGTTTTATCCAGTCCACCTCAATATACCCTATCCCTATCTTGAGCTAGTTCCAGTAAACTTCATTACACACTATCCCTATCTTGAGCTAGTTCTATCCAGTCCACCTCATTCTACCATATCCCTATCTTGAGCTAGTTCTATCCAGTCCACCTCATTACACCTTATCCCTATCTTGAGCTAGTTTTATCCAGTACTTCTCCCTACACCCTATCTTGAGATAGTTCTATCCAGTCCACCTCATTACACACTATCCTTATATTGAGCTAGTTTTATCCAGTCCACCTCATTACACCCTATCCATAGCTTGAGCTAGTTCCAGTAAACCTCATTACACCCTATTATTTCCGGTCCATATTATTCTTCCATCTGAGTCTAGGTATTCCCAATTAGCTCTTCTCATTGGGTTTCAGTCAATACCCTGAACATGATTCTAGATTCTTCCATTCATGCTGCACATTCTTCCCACTTTAACCTATGAGATTTGATTATCCTAACAATATCTTGTGATATGTCTTAGTAAGACTATGATAAATTATTAATGTTCAATTTTATAAAAAATATATATGTCCATAAACATTGATCTTCTATTTGTTGCCATAAATAAATATGGTTTTACATATAGTTCCCTATTAAATCTAATTGTTTTATTCAATCTAAGAAATTATTATAACCTTTTCTTGTAAGTTTCTTAGGTAAATAGTTGTTTTGTTGTTCATTGGCAAGCCACCATACACAATATCTTGGGTTCTTTGCTTGACGTTGTGAGTTAGTCCTGTGCTGGTTTTGTAATTATCCTCAAACACTTTAATATCCCTAATCTGAAGATGAGGAGGAGGCCGTCGTATGACACGCTGAAGACAAACCACAAGTCAAAATACATTTAATCAAATAAACCACACTAATCATGCAGATATAGTACAGTCCTTCAAAAAAACATAACACAAATAATTTGTAGCTGCAAGAAAAACAGGTTATAAGCCAGCCAACATCTTTCATGACTTATGATATTTTAAATAATATTAATTGTTAATTATAGAAAGGAGAGAATAAATTACAAATATAGGAAAAGAAACTTAAGTTGTATTAGGAAATGACTTGATATTTTGCAAAAAAAAAAAAAAACTTTACTTCAAAAGATTAAATGACATATAAGGTTGAATAAATTAGTATTGTATAGCAATTAATCTATTTATTGCAAATAAAATAGTCAAAAAGATAGCAGTTGTAATAAAACTCATGAGGTTATAATTACAATTCGAAACAAAATTATAAAAAGTTAAACCCCTGTTGAAAGTTGACGCGTAGGTTAGTGTAACATAACAATTATGTGATTAATATATTGAAATTAAGTTTCTTTCCTTATATTTGTAATCTTGTGATATTACTAGGATCTTAGGTCATTGAGTCACAATGAGAAGTGGTTTTGAATAAATAAAAATGTAATTTCAATTTTAAATATTTAGAACAAAACAGAATACTCTCATTTTACTTGATTAATATTTTGAAATTAAGTTTCTTTCCTTATATTTGTAATTTTATGATATTACTAGGATGTTAAGTCGTTGAGTCACAGTGAAAAGTGGTTTACAAAAATGTAATTTAATT
>JBCFYV010000935.1:20751161-20865149 GCA_039000515.1 Timema cristinae
TGTATATTTTTTTTACAAAATTCCATCTTGGAACCCCCTCTAAGTTGTATTTTAAATTGAAAGTGTTTGTACTAGCCCAGATTGTGCTGTAAGTCTAAAAACCAAAAACCATCACATTTTAGTTAGAAAAAATTTAAAAACCTCAACCCAAATAAAAAAATCTTCTTTAATTTCTCCCCCTCCTCCGATCCCCTCCCCTACTTCCCCAATTTTAAAAAATAAAAAGGCATGTGAGAGGAGCGTTTTCTAGGAAAAACAAAAAAGGAAAGGGAAAAACCGTGAGAATTCCACACACAGGGCCCCAAACTTTTGGTTTTTTGGGAATTGGTTTTTTCCTTCTAAAAAAATTTAGTAGAGGTATTTTGGTTACTGGCCTTAAAGAACCCCCCAAGGGCCTTGAGCTAGACAAAATGTTCTTTTTACTGGTGATTTTGGGGAAGGGAGTGGAGTGGTTGGAGGGGTCTGTCGAATGTTGACACGCTGGAAAAGGTTTAAAGTACACAGTTGAATTTTTGGGGTTTTTTTGTACACCCCCGTTTCCTTAAAATGAGCAAATAACCAAAAAAATTTATAATTGTTAAAAACCCCCCCCGGGGTGGATTTTCAGTGCAGAGGTTTCTAGTCAAGGGGTCCCGGTTCGTTCCCCTGTTGGTAGCTTGGAAGTAAATTTTCCCAATCGTATCCATGTTTTTTTAAATAGGTTAAGCTAGGTTTAAGTTTTTCCACGGTTCCACAACTATACTCAAAACCCCCCTTTTAAACATTAATACTCATATCCCCCCATTTCACTATCACCATTATAATTCACCCTCATACTAAATACCTATCATACTACCCCCCTCATCTTGCTATCCCCCACTTAAAAACAAAAACCCCCTCTTTTTCATCCTAATCTCACTATCCCCTCATATGTTCACCATATACCGCTATCACCATCATATTCACTATCCCATCAGCAAAGTTTTAGGGGCAGAAAAACCCGGGGAAAGAATGACGATTAGTACATTAGGGGCCCCTTGATCCCTTAATTTTTTTAGTATAAATATTTCCCGCGGGATACGAATTTGGCAAGAGGTTGAATTTTTATAAATAATGGAGTTAGATATTAAATTGGCCGTTGCGAATTATTTTCAGTAAGGATGTTATTTTCAGAGAAAATTTTTGCACATCAAAGTATTTTTTATTTATTTTATATTTTAAATATTTTATTACTTCTAAAAATTATTTAAATAAAAAAAATTGTGAACTATTTTTAATAATTTCAAAAAAATTTTAATAACTTTTTTTTTTCCCCATAACTTAAATTTTAATTTAAACACTTTACTTTATCTGTACTTTTTATAATATTTAATTTTAAAAAAACAAAAATTTTTTAAAAAAATTATTGGAAAATTTTTTTAAAAAAAATTTTTTTCTATGCTTTTAAAAATATGGAAAAATTAATTTTCTTTCTATCCTGGCGGATTGAATCATTTATATAATTATTGAACTTTTAAAAATCAAACTCCCTTTTTTTTAAAAAAACACCCCCCTCTCAAACTTCGTAAATTTTTTTTAAAATCATAAAGTGGGGCCCCCAGAAAATTTTTGTTCTTGAGAGGTTTTTTAAAAGTAAAATCTATAACGAAGTAAATAAATGTAATTTAGAAGGTATCACTCCAAATTTCAAAAATTTTTTAAATTTTTTGATATTACAAATTTGCAATTGGTGACTTGGAGTGTTATTTAAAACTTAGAAAATTTTAATAAATTCTTAAATTTTTTTAAATCGGCGGAAAGGGAAAAGATAATACTCCAAAAAAAAAATTTTAAACAAATTAAAAAAAATTTTAAAAAGGGATGGGGAAAATGGCGGACGGGAAGAAACATATAAAAATATTTTATATCAGTAAGTTGTTAAAAATTTGCCTAAAAGTTTGGGATTACTCTAAATAACTAAAAAAATTTTCAAATATTTAAATTTAAATTGGGTGTCGGTGAAAGGGGGAAAGATTTGAAATTTAAAAAAATTTAAGCGTTTAAATATACCCTAAATTTTGCAGCAATTGAGGTTAAAAAAATGCAATAATTCAAATGAAGTATTTGCAAAGGGGGGAGTGAGGGTCACTCTCGAAACAAAATTTTTCCAAAAAATTCAAAATAAATACTCCCGTAAGTAAAAATTGAAAAGTTCATCTTGGTGAAAAAAAAAGCGTATGGAAAAAACCCCCTGCAGTCAAAAAAATAAAATATGGGAAATTAAAAATGGGTTCCTTATTTTGGGGTGGGGGGGCTCTAAAAACAAATCACTTTCGGTAAGTACCAATTTTCTTTTGTAGGTGATTCGAAAAAGTATATAAAAAAATAATTGCCATTATTCCGGGGGGTTCTATTTCCCCAAATCTGACGGGCTCCCACTCTTTAAAACTTGGGTTCCTTGGAAAAGGACCAAGGTTTATTTCCCTAAATGTACACCCTTTATAGAACCCCGAACCACCAAACGATTTTTTTTTGTTAGGGGCCCGGGTTTTCTTTGAAAGACTATTATTTACAATGAGGTTTTTTATATACTTGGAATAGCAAAATTTTTTCCCCGCGTTCATAAATGTTTGATGGTTTTCGGGGTAGAAAGGTAATGCCACTGAAGGGAAAGTAAATGTTCATCACAATGCCCTTTTTACTTTTTTCGGCTATTCGAATAGTAAAAATTTATAACTTGAACATAAAGGGCCAGTTCATTTTGTTTTTTGATCAACATCTTCTGAAAGTGAGTACAGGGGAAAACCCAACCTCCAAACTCCAAGAGTCGTAGGGAGCTGTTTTTGTTTGTTGGCCTTTTGTGAAAACTCCGAAAAACAAAAGGGTTTTGGTTAAAAATATAATAGGAAAGTCAAGACCAACTGTACCAGCACTTTTTAAAAACCTTTTCAGTCACTTCAAGTGTTTTTAGCAATTGTAATAGAAAAATTTCTGTCGTTTGAAGGGTGAATGTACACCAATTTTCCCGGCATTTATTTAGAAGTGTTATCAGGGTATACATAGGTTAATTAACTTTTAAAATTTTAAAAAAATCCTTTGAACTGTTTTAAAATTCCCTTAGAAGGAAGCCATGACCAGAGCAACGAATATATTCTTCTTGGGGAATCTTTTGATGAATTTTAAAAAAATCATTTTAAGGCGTAGTTCCATTCATCCAGATGCAAATCTCTCCGTAATAGAATGAACATTTTTCAAATAATTTAAATAAACTCTTTGGGGTGTTAGGGGTTTAAAATTACAGCCGAGAATATCTGGGGGTTGGTATTTTAGCATAGCCAACTTGCTTTAAGAAATATATTACAGTAGGGGTTGTATAAAGAGTGCTTTAGAAATACACTTCTTGAAAATTTCGGGGAGGGCTTGCGAAACATTAAGAGAAAAACTAATTTTAGATTTTTGGGATTTGAACCTAGACACCTGACACTAAAGACCGATAACGAACTTAACCCTATGTCGTGGTCTTTATGTGAGAGGGGGGGTCCACCCACGGGGGTTAAAAGTTTTATTGAAAAAATTCTCACGGCCTCCGTGGGCAGGAGTGTATTTTAATTAAATTGTGCCAGACCCCCCCTTAAATTTTTTGTGTTTTTTTTTTAACGAAACCCCATCTTGCGAAGCCCCTCAAAGTTTTGTTTAATTAAAAAGTGTTTGCTCTACCCCCATGACTGTGCTAGTAAGCTAAATACCCAAACCATCTTTTTGAAAAAAAAAATTTAAAACCTCAACCCAAATAACAAAAATTCTCATTTATTTCTCCCCCCCCTCCGACCCCCCCCCAATTTTTCCCAACTTTAAAAAAAAAGAAGGCATGTAGGAAGAGCATTTTGGGGAAAGAGACAAAAAGGGGAAAAGGGCAACCGTAAAATTTCCCCCCAAACGGTCACACTTTTTTTTTTGGGAATTTGTATTCCTTTTCTAACAAATTTAGATAGGGGTATTTTAGGTTACTGACACTTAAAGAAGGGCCCCCGGGGGCCTTGAGCTAGACAAGTTTTTCTTTTTTTTATGGTGAGCTTGTGGAGGGAGGGGATTGGAGCGGAGTTGCTGGAATGTTGACAGTCTGGGGAAGGTTTAAAGTAACATTTGAATTGTTTGGTATTTTTGTACCTCTTTCCTTTAAAAAATGTAGAAATCAACTCAAAAACATTTATAATTGTTAAACCGCCCCATGGTGGAGTTTCAGTGACGAGGTTTTTAAAGGGGCAGAGTTCGTTCCCTTTGGGTTTTGCTTGGAGTAGAATTACCCTAACCGCCCCCTATTTTTTAAAAATAGGCTTAAGCGGGGTTTTTAATTTTTTTCCAGGGGTTTCCACAACCCATACTCACTGCACCTAATTAAATCCTTTTAATACTCACTACCCCCAATTCACTTCACCATTATAATAACCCTTACCACAAAACTAAAAACTTCACCCTCAAAATTGCTATCACCAAAAACTTTAAAACCCATATAATTCCCATCAAATTTTCATCCAATACTCATATCAGTCTATCGCTTCCCCTCATCTGTTACCCCATCATACTCGCTTCACCTCATATTCACTATCACCATGCTCAGCTATTGGGGCATGAAAAGACCCACGGAAACAATGTAAAAACATACATTGGGGTCCCCCCTTTTACCCCTAATTTTTGTACTGTTTTTTTTTCCCCCGTGGGCACGACTGTTGGGCAAAACTGCAATATTATAAATATTGGAGTTTAAATAAATTGGCCGTTGCAATTATTTTCAAGTTGAATGTTTCTTTTCGAGTAAACTATTGCACATAAAAAAAAATTCTTTTTTTTTTTTTTTTTTTTTTTTAAAAATTTTATTTTTTTAAACAGTTTTTAATTGCAAAACCTAGCCCCCAACTTAAGTTGTTATTTCCGACAATCCCCTAGGGGCCAGTATTTTGTTCTGGGAAAAAATTCTTATCGATAACTTTGGTTTTTTAAAAGGGTAAATCAATGGCTCTAACATTTTTTGGGATTGCGAATAATTACTCCAAAAAGGCAGAAATGTACTTTCCTTTAAAATTTGGCCCTAAATTTTAATTCCCAAACCCCCCTTATCAAACAAGGTCACTTCAAAAAGAATCTTTTGGGGTTTTGGAGCTAGAGTTTTACAATGTTCATAAGGCACTTTAGAAGCTTTTTTTTAAAACCCAATGTCAAACCGGAAAACATTTACAATTAAGGAAAAGGGGTTACCTTTTTAAAGCCCCGGGTTTTTTGTAAACACCCTTTTTTTTGTGTACCAGATTGACATGGTTGTATCGTGGCTACAATTTTAAACCCCAAACTTGCCCCCCCAAACGTACCGTGCACTTTGCAGTAAAAATAAATTTTTAACGCCTTTTTTCCCAGAATATTTGTTTACTTTGTATTGGGGTTTTCTTAAGATATCAAATATTTAATTTTGTGTGTATTTCGAGAGAATTACACGGGGCTTTAATTTAAAATTTTTGGGGGGCTTTTCTCTAAGTTTATCAATAATTTTTTTACTACAATGAAATTTTCAACAATTTAGGTCCGCCAAAAAGGGGGGGAATTTAAATAACGCGTTTGTTTTGTGTTGATCTATACCAAAAATGACGGTGAGATCGGGTTAGAATCTTTCGAGTGAACTTGTTGAGTTTTTTCCAAAATTTTTCCACCTTCCCCACGCAAAGGGGTTTCCTCCTCAATTAAAACCTCCCAACCCCCAACCCTTTTAAAAAGTTAGTTTTAAGCATTTTGTTCGAAGGGGGTAAGACCATGAAAAAATTAAAAAACTCTTAAAAGAATGTGTAGCATTAACTTTAAATATCTTTTCATATTCTATATATTTAAGATTGTATTTTAAAAATTTCTGAAAAACAGTGAAATTTTTCGGGATTCAAAAATAGAAAATATTTCGTCTGTGTGTGCTAGCTCACCGTGAATTTCCGGTTAGCGAAAATTTTAAATGGCGTTGTTAAAAGAGGGTTGGAAACTTTTAAAAATTTAAGCACGCAAATCGGAAAAATTTTGAATTTGAAAAAATTCATACATATTCTAAACATTTATGTCTTGCAAAAGCAACAGTGTACTCCTTACAAGCAAATTTTCCCAAAAACAAATAAATGATGTATTTTTTTTAGTCTGCACTACAATTATTTTTTAAAAAACATATTCCAATATTTATGGTTAATTCAGTCCAGTTGCATTTTTTATACTGTGGAAATTTCCCCCCCCATTCATATTAGATTTTATTATCAATGGATTGAACAAAAATGTCCCAGGAAATTGGGGGGCCCTACATGGGATGCGAATTTTGCCGGTTTGAAAAAATGAATAAATCCCCCCGGGGGGTATTGAAGTCCTTTAAAAAACCGTTTTCTGTGGATTGTAGCAATTTTCCACAAGTTAACCAAAATTTTGGTTTGTCATCAAAACATCACTTACCCAATTTTCACCGGCCAGATAGGAGGGGGAAGAACACACGTCGACGCAAAAACCATACCAAACATTAGAGCCCGGTTATTGCGGATATCCAAAGACACCCCACCCATTCAATAAAACCCCTTGGACGTGTAAAAAAAGTAAAACCCCCAGAAGACTCTAGAGGGCCCCCGCCCCAGCCATCCCCTCTCCTTTTTGGTTTGAACTCAGGATCCCACCCTTGTGTAACCCCGTCTGGTTGTTCGGAGTTGTCCCCCCATAAAAAAACCCCGCCTCAAGAAGAGACCACTTTGATTAGGTCGGATACTAGAAAAAGCGTAGGCTTCGGGGAAAAATACCTAAAAAATGAAGGGAAAAATTTTTTTTGGCGTAAATTGAAAAATTTTTAAACTTTTCTAAATTATATTTTGGTCAGTTTTGTTTAATATGTTGTTGTATCCTTTGAATCTTGTTCTTTTATGAATATAGAGTTTTTTTTTTTTAGTTTGAAAAGGGTAATAAATATGACTTTGGTTTAAAAACAGGGTGTTCCCATCCGGGAAAATGGGGAAAACGGGAATTAGGGGAATTTAAGTGATGGGGAAAAAAAACGGGAATAAGGGGGAAAAATTTGGGTTTTAAATCAAAAAAAAAACCCGAGCAAATTTATTTTACCCAAAATTAAAAAAAAAATAATCATTAAATCAGTAAATTATGTCATTTTTTTTTTTCGTGCTTTAAAATTTTTTTTTTAATTTTCCCCTGTAAAAATTTTAAAAAAAAATTTAAAAAAATTATTCAAATTTTAAAATTTATTATTATTCATAAAAAAGATTAATAAAAAAAGGGGTTTTGGGGGGAGGGAGTTTAAAGGATATGACATAATTTTTAGTGGGGTTTTTCAAAAAATATGGGGGAAAAGGGGGAAAAGGTGGGGATTTCTTGGGGCAGTTGAGTAGACACCATGTTAAAAAAAATAATGGGGGAAGTTTTTAAAAAAATTTTGGGCTGTTTTTTTCCCAAATTTTTAATTAACTTATGCGTTTCAAAGTAATATATTTTTGTTATTAACTTATGCTTTCAAAGTATTATATTTATTGTTATTATTTTGCGTTTTAAAGTAATAATTTTTTTGTTATTAAAATTTGCGTTTCAAAGTAAATTATTTAGTTAAATTTTGAAAAAAGGGGGTTTCAAGCAAAATGATGTAAATTTAGGGAAAGGTAGTTCAAATTAGGACTTTCTTTTCAAATGGTAACAAATTAACATTCCTTGAAGCTACTTTATCTGTTAACGTTTTTTTTTAACTTTTTATTTTGGTTTCAATGTCAGTAAATGTTGACAGATTGGTTGAAAATTTGGCTAACGATTGATGTCGTTTTTTGTGAACCCGGAAAAATTTAAAGTTGTTTTTTAAGTTTTTTATTATTTTTTACAACTAGCACAAAAATTGTTAGATGTTGTCATACGCCATTTTTAAAAAGCCCTTCAGTTAATTTAATTAACGTGTGTTCATAAATTTTTTTTTTGTGAAAAACATAGTTTATTGTTGCACTTTAGTTTTGCTGATATTGATATTACAAAATTTCTAAGTTTTGTTAAAAAGGAGGGCTTTTTTCTTAAAAAGATTTTGTCTGAAAAAAACAAAGTTTTTTTTACGACTGTTTACTATTTAGTTACGCCATTTATCCCAGTTTTAGTTAAGTGTAATTTCCCAAGTCTTTTAACTTAGTTCCGACTTCGTCTATAAACAAATTTTTATCTTTAATTGGGGCAGTGTTTTTTCACGCTTTGGAGTGAGTGGGTGCGTTGGAGGGGGTTGTTCCCGCTAATTTTGGGTCAAAAATAAGTTAGTTACATGGCACTCCTATTAGTCAAAGGTTTTTTTTTAAAAATTTAAAATTTTTTATTTTTATTGAACCCTCTGTTCTAGGCTTGGTTACCAATATTTGAGGGGGACAAATTTTTTTTTTAAAAATGATCGTTTTTTAAAAAATCAATATAATTTGTTAGAACGTGGGTGTTTTTATAAAAATTAAAATTATTAAATATCAATTGTTTTTTTGTTATTCCTTTATTTTCAAGGTTATAAGTTTTTTTCCGACCAAGAAAAAATATATTACATCCATTTCCAACGTTTGTCGGAAGTTTCCTAGATGGTTAAAAAAAAAATACCCCATTCGAAAACTTCAAAAAAATGTAAAATTTTTTTTTAATTTTTAGTAAATGCCAAAAATTTTTATTTTCTCCCCCAGGGGTAGTCACGTGGAAAAAAATGTTCTATATGGTCATTTTCAGTTGTGGATGAAACGGGTCCAAAAAGCCGAAAATATTGAGGGAGTTTCCAATTGTTTCCAAAACTTCTCCCTTTGCATAAAGGTTACATCTTTTTAATTTGTATTTTTTTATCACTATCCCACGCAATTTTTAAGGCATGTACCCAATGAATAGGGGGGGGGTGAAGGGGTAAAAATATATAAATATAAATATTAAATTTTTTTTTCACTCGAAAATATTATTCCAATTCGCGGAGAATGGTTTCATTCCCCAGCAACCCCAAAAACCCAAATCAAAGGCCCCTGTCAGAATTCAAGGGATACGCAAAACTTTTGTTAAAAACTATTTTAAAACCCCCTGGTTAAAAAATCTAATAATTGAAAAAACCTGCCTGCAATCCTTTGTGGTTAAAATATCCTAGATAACATTTAAAATCCAACAAACCCCTTAAAAGGGAAAATCGAACCCAAAAACCTAGTTATATGTTTAAAATTCCCGGGGTTAAATTCCTACAGAATGAAAAACTAATCGGAGTCAGTTTGTGTTTCAGAATATAAAAAATATAAGGGTTTTTCCCTTCCCGAGGCATAACAAACTGATTATATCATGCAAAATTTGGGGAATAAATTTTAACAGTGAAAAATATTTTACTTTGCAGGTTTCCTTGGGTTGAAAAAAAAAAAAATATTTTATTTGTCTTGCACAAAAAAACCTTATCTGGGGACCACAGGGTTTAAACATATTTTTTGGAAAAATCGCTTCTTTTGCCCGTCTGGTTGCCGTGCATTTACATGAAAAACAAAAATGGTTGAATGTTTGGGGGGTAAAAAAACTAAGAAATGCATTTTCATTGTATTTTTATAATTTGTAATGTAACAAAATCAATAGTTATGAATAAAAAAAAAAATTAAAAATTATTGGTTTGGTTATTTATTTTTTCTGAATTTTAGTCTAAAAATTTGCTATGGAGCCCCTTTTAATTTAATATCCAAAATTTAATTTTCTTGAAAAAATTAAAAAATTTGTTGTTTGAAATTTTATAATATGTATAAATTTTTTTTGTTAACCAGGTATTGAATATACCTAATTTCAATTAAAAATTTAAAAATAAGTCCCCTTACTCTCATATTTCCATTCTCTTTTTGGTAAGTTATCAAAGATATAGTCGAAGTGATGATTAAATTTTAAAAAAACAAAACGAAAAAATTGGAAATTCTCCCCATAGATTCTGAAATTTAAAAAGTTATCTTTTATTTTTAAAGATAGTATAATCTTCTCTTTCCCCTCTCCAAGTTAAATTTAACACTCTGGGTAAAAGTTTATAGTACAAGATTTTAAAATTTTGAGCAAGTGCCCTTTTTGTCTCTTATTGGGAATTAAACTCTAGTTTTTTCCATTTTAAAAAACCCCGCAAGGAAAAAAAACCAAACAACAACAAACGTTCCCTTTTTTTCTTCAAAAAAAATTAAAAAAAACTTTCCAAATACACCCCAAAAAGGTATTTTAAATTTTTGAACTAGGAAAATTCTAGAAAGTGACGTATAGTGAGAGATTGAGTAAAGGAAAGGCAAAGAAAAATACTTTAAGGGGTCGAAGACCAAATTATATGTTTTTTTAAAAAAATTTAATCATCTTGTTTATTTTTACCTGTTTAAAAAAATAAAAGTTATTTTATTTGGGAAGTGAAAAAAAAAATAAAATTTGGGGAAAAAATGTAAATACATCAAAATAATTAAATAATGATTATTTTGACACTCTAATTTTTTAAATTAAGGGGGGGATTTTTCTTTGCACAATACAAAAAAAAAACACTAAAAACCACAACGCCACGTTAAGTGGTTCCAAAATGTATACACATACCATGACACTTACCGGCATACACCAAAACACCCGTTTTCAATTTTACACTAAAAAAAGTTGGATAAATACTTCAGAATACAAAAAATAACCACGTAATCATGTGGTTCTAAAAGTTTACAAAAATCGGCTGGCCTCACCGGGGTCCACTGAAAAACCTTATTATACACAAATTATGCTAAAACCCCCCTAGTATTGGTCCGATAAAGAAAAACCGCACCGCAAAGGTTAAAAGGGTTTTAGAGATCCAAAATACATATTTAAGGAGCTCAAACCTGACCTTTGTATGATAGATCCCATCAAAAATAAAAAAAAGGGACCACAACCGGGGTTATAAGTTCCATGTATATTGGCAACAAACAATTTTTTAAAAAAAAAGTAAATTATTAGTTTTTTTGATGGTCTTAATATCGTTTTGGGGGGGCCTGGGGGTTAGGGGTAATTTTTCGACTTCTATGTGGGGGCCGGGGGGTCAATCCCGGGGCCCCGGCACAGATTTTTTGATCTCCAAACCCTTTTCCCTTCCCCTTTTACAAGACATCTTGTAAATGTGGGGAATGCCCGGCCCCACCGGGGTTCGGTTCCCACGTTAAACTGTGGGTCCTTCATTTATTCAAAATCCCCCCCCACATTAACATTAGCGTAAGTGCGTATAACCCAAAAGGTTATAAAACGCGTGGTTTTAAAAATAAATAATAGTAATAATAATAATAATAAAAAAATATCGTTTTTGAGGGGTGAGGAAGGGTTTTTTAAAAAAAAAATAAATCGTTTCGTGTGAGGATTGAACCCCGGATCTTTGCACGAAGTTGATATTTTCCCCTTTGGTAAAAATTTTAAAAAAACAGTAAGAACTTACAATACTTTTTTATTAAGGATATTTACATTAAAAAATTAAAAAAGCTTGATCCATTTTTAAAGTTTTTTAAACTCGAAAAAAAAAAAAAAAATTTTTTCCCCCCGTTTTTTTTTTTCATTTAAACCTTCCCCTGATATGTATTAATCTTGCAATGACAAACCAATATATGTAGGATTTCCAAATTTTATTTAGTAAAAAAAACAAACAGATTTGACAAAAAACAAAACCACATTTTAAAATTATTTTTAAGTATTAGAAAAAGAAAATCAAAAGAAATCTTATAAAAAACAATTTTAAAATCAAAGTATTTAAAAAAAAAAAAGTTTACTAATTGTTATATTGTGGCCGTTTTGGTAACATTAAATAAATTATGGAATCGAACTATGATACCACAAAGTTATATAGGCTGTCCTAGTAACTTTGAAGAAACAAATAAATTACCTTTTATAACTAAAATATGTCCAATGGATTAAGATTTTATAAAATATCATTTTTTGTCCAACCGGAAATAATATAAAATTTTAAATCAGAATGGGGACCCTTAAATTATATAAGTTTTTTTAAATCATCGTCTTACAAATAAAGTAAAAATCTTTTAGATTTAATTTATTATTTTCACTATGTATATAATGTAATATAAATAAATTAATCATTACTAAATTCATAATTAGCTATTCATAGTAATAAAGATTCTGAATATTCTGCTTTATGTTACCATGTAAAAACAATAAATGTGGGTAGCACTGCTGCCAAAATGATGCGTGGCGCGGTTAAATCTTTAACATCTTAAAAAAAAGCCAATTTATTTAATGAGGTCAAACATTATAAATTAGCTAATTACATAACCAATAATTGATTTTATTATGAAGGGAAAAAAAAATAGATTAATTGGTTGATCCAACTATTTGGACATCTCAAAAAGACATAACCCCCTTCCCCATCTCTCCTTCCTAACAGTAAAGAAATAAATTTAAGGACTTAAGGCTTTCTCTAAATCTGGCCTTGAGCGTAGCTAGGCAAAAACTATTCTGCAGTCATGTGTGGAGGTATAGCATACCCGTGGGTTGTGTCAATAAGTTGCTACCTTAAAAATTGCGACGAAGTGTACATCAATAATGTTATCTTGTGATTTGTATAGCACTACAAACAATATCATTAATTCTAAACTTATTATTTAAATTAAAATCAATTGTGAACTGTTTTAAATAATTTTTAAAAATTATATAATAATATATAGCTTTTACCATAATTGTTTCAATTTAACAATCCCTAATTTCGATAAAATTTTATTTTATTCTATTTTTAAAAACAGTCATGTTTTACTAAAATTCTTCGAAAAATATTTTGAAAAAGTAATTATTTATGTCTTATTTAATAATGCGTGAAAAATTAATATTTCTTACCCTATCTTGTGACGGATATGAATGCATTTATATAAACTATTTTTTAAATGAAAATTAATTGTGAACTATTTTAAATAATTTCTAAAAAAAGTAATAACATTTATTTTTTTACCAAACTTCAATAAATTTAAACACTTTTACTATTATTGGTAAAGTTTTTATAATATTGGTGACCTGGTGTTCAGGGGTAAGGGGGTCAGACTTCTGTGCTGGCGGCCGGGAATCGATCCTCGGTCCCGGCACAGATTTATCTGATTTTCCAAAACCCTCCCTTCACATCTGACAAGACATCTTGTAATTGTGGGGAATGCCAGGCCGCCACCGTGGTTCGGATTCCACGTTAAACTGTAGGGTCTTCATTTCATCTCACAATCACCTACCAAAAAACATTAGCGTAAGTGCGTATAACCCAATGGGTAGTAAGACGCGGTGATAAAAAATAATAATTTATAATATTCTCAAATTTAAAAACAATAGTTTTATTACTAAAATTATTCGAGAAATTTTTTGAAAAGAAGTTTTTCTATGCCTTATTAATATATGTGAAAAATTAATATTTCTTTCCCTATCCTGTGACGGATATGAATGCATTTATATAATTTATTGACCTTTTACAAAATCAAAGCCCTCTTGTTTTAAGAAAACACCCACCTCTCTCAAACTTCAGTAACATTATTTAATACATAAAGTTGGGAGCAGCCAGACTAAATTGTTCTTGAGAGAGTATGTTTAAATTAAAATCTATCAACGAAAGTAAAAAAATGTAATTTAGCATGCAGGAATCACTCCAAATATTCAAACAATTCTTAAAGTTTGATATTACAAATTTGCAATTCGTGAAATTGGAGATGTTATTTAAAACTTAGAAAACTCTTAGATACAATTACTTACAATTTAAAACTCGGCAGGAAGGGGAAGATAATACTCCAAATAAAGAAACTGTTACGATAATTACAAATTTTAAGATGGGACTAGGGGAAAATGGGAGGACAGGGGAGATAGAAACATATAAAAATACTTTTATATCAGATAAGTTGATTAAAGTTGCCTGAAATGTATGGGATTACTCTAAATAACTAAAGAATTCTCAAATATTTAAACTTCTTAATTGGGTGCCGGTGAAATGGGAATGATTTGAAATTTCCACAACTACCTCTTAATATGTTAGCAACACACACTTTAGAAAAATGTAATAACTTCATAATGAAGTATATTAAAATGTGTGGGGGGGGGGGGTAGGAGGCCCCTCCCTCTAACAAAATTTCCAAAATTAATAGAATAAATTACTGCCCGTCAATAAGAAAATATAAATATGTCCATATTTGGGTGTAAAGTAAAGCAGATATAGGAATAAGCCGATGCAGGTCACTGTTCATGGCAGGGTACTAAAAGAATGTTTCTTGGTGCGTGGAGCTAGAGTGTACAATGTCACATAAGGCAGCTTTAGAAGCTTTTATTTATTACGAAACACTAATATCTATCTGGAGCAATTACATTTTAATGGGGAGGGGGTTCGATATTAATGCCCGGTGATTCCGACAAACACCACCAGTTGTTCCTAGAGGTACCGGACTGACAAGGTCAGGGATCCTGTGAAAAGCCCTTTAATTAGGAGGCATCTTAGTAAAGCAAAATTATACGTGTCTGTTTGAAGGGTGAATGTACATCCTAGAAATTTCCCGGCATTCTATTTAAGAACGTGTATATCAGCTGGTATATCATAGGTTAATTAAATATACATTAAAAAATAATCACTTTGAACTCGTATTTATAAACTCACCAGTTAGAAGGCAGCCATGACCAGAGCAACGAATATATTCTCAGCAAATAACATATCGTATTCAATTACGATTACCATTTATTCCAAATTTCTAACACGATGTTTAAGGAACAAAGTACAGTGATATGTAGTAGTGAGCAGTTTTCAATAATACTTATAAGTAGAACCAATCTTAAATAATATTATGTCCAACGCAAAACTTTGATCACTATTTAGAGGAATAATTTTGTTTCCATGGATATCCCCTAGTTTTAAATACCTAAATCTTATTGTTAATACTTTCTCATTTGTTGTAAATTCAGTTTTATTATGTCGAGCTATTTTATTACATTTGGGGCTTAAAGTATTTTAAATTTATTCAACCTCACTAGAGGGTACGCGTACAAAAAAAAAGCACCAATCTCATTTAGTCTAGTTTATCGGTGTACAAAGGTCCGTGAATAAACCCTGACTTGCGTGATCCCTTTGTTTATTTATAAGTGGGGTGACCAGCAGGTCTAGGGGCAAAGTGCCCAGACTTCTGTGCTGGGGGTCCGGGGTTCAATCCTCAGTCCCGGCACAAATTTATCTGATTGCCAACCTTTCCTTCACCTCTGACAATACGTGTATTAAACACAACTCATGAATGTGTAGAATGCCAGGCCTCCACCGTGGTTCGGATCCCACGTTAACTGTAGGTCCTTCATTTCATCTCACAATCACCCTACCATTACACATTAGCGTAAGTGCGTATAACTCTAAGACCCCGGCCAGGCTTGCGACCTGGTCGCCGCGACCAGGTCGCAGTAGTGTATTACATTGATTCTTATGAGGGTGGCCACGCTTGGCGACCTGCGACAGCGACAGATTTTAAAACGCTTTCGTGAGCGTTTTCTGGTCGCAGCGACAAATACGCTCGCCTTTATTTCTTATGGAGGTGGCCACGCTTGCGTTCGGGTCGCAGCCTGTCACGAGAACACTGGACACTTGTGTGGGTTTGCTTGCGTCATCCTAGGTTAAAATGTCGACCGATAAGGTGGTCGGGACACGCTATCACTCCTCCACTAAGTATTTTCACTAACTTCCTTGCAAACCGCCCAGTGTTTCCCGGTTTTCGCACGTCTGAGTTTGACACTCGGTAGAGGGTACTGTACATAACAATATTTATACTGAGTATTTATAAATGAAGTAATACTTTCAACTATCCTCCATATGTAAATAACAACCACCCACCACCCTTCAACACTTCAACCATCATGTATATGCTAACCAAAGCCAAACCATGTCTTTCAAACAATTATCATCACTTACCCATCAACCTAGCCACAACCATTATCTCTAGATTACATTACCAACACAACGAAGAGCAATCAACAACATCTGAACATAAAAGCGAGTCAGTGTGTTTAGTGTGTTTATTAAACCTGCTAACAATTAGAAAAAAATTTCAATCTTTAAGACTTGTATTTTTAATACACAATTTCAAGTAAATTTTACAGGGCATTTCTAGCGTAAAAATGTTGTTTATCCATGTCTATCTTACCTCAATGCGACCGCCACTCTTTTTTTCCATGGAATCGAGTTATTCATTCTCGTCCTTTGCTTCTCAATGCCCTCTCTGACGTATGAGCAAAGTTCGTCAAATGAAGCTACACTCATTCTAAAATACTGAAAAAAATCTATCTTCAGCCTTTCTGAGTTTATTAAATAAGGTATGAAACTGTCCATAAGTACGTCTCTGCATATTAATGGGGTGGAAACCGTATTTTTTAGATGTACGTTTTTTCTTCATATAACTAGATACTACTATGGCTGTAACACATCTGGTCATAAAACGCGGCGACCAGGTCGCAAGCCTGGCCGTAGCCTAACGGGTAGTAAGACGCAGTGCTAATAATAATGATATTTATAATGGGTTTTCACTCTATTTACTTGAAAATGCGGGTCTACTACCTTATTCATCATTATAAATATGCAGATAGTCTGCAGGGATAATATTCTTTTGTAGACAAGGGTAAAAAAATAGTTTTCTTTACTTATTATTTTATTAACTTATGTATTATTTTTTGTTACACGTACTTAGCATTCTTGATTTATAAAAGCCTAGACATATTAATTTGTTTTTTAAACAGCCTCAAGGCAGCGAGTCTAAGGGACTAGGGTTCGATTCCCAGCTGGTAGTTTTGAATATTTTCCCCGAGAGGGGAATTACCTCAACGGTGACCAGGGTTTGGTTAATTAGTCTTAAGTTAGGTTTGAGTGTTTTCACTTGTTCACCCTCATACCACTCTCACCCTCACTCACTATCACCCTCACACTCACTATCACCCTCACACTCACTATCACCCTCCACTCACTATCAACCTCCACTCACTTTCACCCTCACACTCATTTCACCCTCACACTCACTTTCACCCTCACTCACTATCACCTCACACTCACTATCACCCTACACTCACTATCACCATCACTATCACCCTCACTCACTATCACCCTCACTCACTATCACCCTCACTCACTATCCCCCTCACTCACTATCACCCTCACTCACTATCACCCTCACTCATTATCACCCTCACACTCACTATCACTATCACCCTCACTCATTATCACCCTCACACTCACTATCACCATCACCTCATCTCATCAGTACAAGGAATCAGCCTCCACGAAGAATGTACGATTAGTACATTCGAGCAGGTCCGTGAAGTTGGCAGCACCACTAACGGCACACATTATGAAACCTATGCCAATATTTAGTGCTGAATTTGTTGTGACTCAAGAATATGTTGGTACGTGAGTAATTCCATCCACTCAATAGAGCATTTAGTAGGTGAGCCTTGACCAGAAAGAAGACGGACAATTCCTTCTAAATGTTCTTTAATGTTTTGTTTTACATGTTTGATTTCTTCATAACAAATGATATACGGTATATATGATCTGTACTATTAATTAAAGAATGAAAAAATAACCATGAACAATTTGGTTTTGTGTTTTTGAATATGTGCAAGATATTGAAACCATTAATTGATGTCATAATACCATTTCCAACATGTTATGCACCCAGGATCGTTTTTAAAGTTTCAGGTGAAAATTTAAACAGAAGTTTTGAGTGTTATTCGTGATCGTTTGTTCGCAACATTACATCAGTTCGCGTTGGTTAGCTTCTGATTCGATTGAACTAAAAAATTGTTCTTGAAATGTCATCAGTTAACGTCAGTAATTATATAATAGATCCATTAAATAAAAATAATTATGATACATGAGAAATACAGGCAAAAGCCCATCCTCATTTGTAGTGGACTTTGGTGTTACGTGAGTGGAGAAACATCAATATTCGCAGAAGAAGCTTATAAGAAGAAATGGCAGGAATACGACTCACATGCAAGGTTAGATATAATATTGATAATATCCCCAAACGAACTGAAACAGGTGAAAAATTGTGACACATCGAAGTCATTATGGGACAAATTGAAAAGTTTATACCGAAGTCGAGCCCTGCTAGTAAAGCCACATTACTAAAACGACTCGTTTGCACAATATGGACAACAATGGTATGAGTACGCACCTACATGAGTTCACAGATGCTGTGTATAAGCTCCAAGATATGGGAATAGAGGTAAACGGTGATTTTTTGAGCATCATGATACTCTACAGCTTATCCCCTGCCTACGAACATTTTCGTACAGCAATTGAAAGTAGGGAGAATTTACTAACTTCTAGTGAATTAAAAATCAAGATTATGGAAGAATCAAATGATAGACACAAGTATGACCTCAAATATAAGTATGAGGATGCATTTTTTTGTTAAAAAATTTAATAAACATCATCATAAAAATTTTAACTCAGGTCAAAATCACAAAAAAAAATTGATCTTGTTAAGGTCATCAAAATAACAATAATAGTAATAACATGAAATGCTAAAACAGGATATCAACAATTTTTTCCTAAAGTTAACGATACCGATAAAACCCAAGAGCAATTTTCTTCTGACTTATGCTCTGCGATGGTAGCTGCCAATATTCCTTGGAAGAAGCTGGAGAATACAGATTTCAATGCTCTACTCAAAAAATATACCAACATGAAGATACCAGACGAATCAACTCTGAGGAAACACTACTTGCATTCAACCCATTTATCCGTAAGTTTTTACAATAGCAGTTTTGTCTTTCTGACATTAAAAAATATTAACTGAATTGTATTTATTTTAAACTATTTACAGTAAACATTCTTTTTATTTCGTTTAAGACAGTTGAGAAAATCCGAGAAGATATTGGAGAGTCATACATTTGGGCAACTGTTGATGAAACACTGACCACTGTGGCAGATATTTGCAAATGTTGTTGGAAAACTAGACTCTAGGGTCCTGGGAAACCTCGCTTGGTTGTTTCAAAGATGCTTGAGGCAACCAACAACTCGACAATTGCCAGAGTTGTTCATGATGCTTTGCGTAAGTATATAATGTAATTACACAAGATATACTGGGTTAATTTAATGATTCGCAGTGTTAGTCCTGTAAAAATTATAATTATAATAAGTTAATTTGTTTATATTAGGTGTCCTGTGACCATCAAAAACAAAACGAAAGATTTTTGTGTTGCTGACAGACAGTGCGGCCTACATGTTGAAAGCGGCTGCGAGCTTAAAAGTATTCTACACCAAGTTAATTCACGTGACTTGTCTGGCGCATGCTGTTCATAGGGTTGCAGAAGATATTAGATCATGTTTTACATATGTTAACAATATATTTCCACAGTCAAGAAAGAGTTTTTGAAGGCTCCAACACGAATCTTCTCATTTAAGGCTGCCCTGCCCAACACACCTTTGCCACCAAACCAGTGTTAACGCGTTGGGTACATGGCTTTTATGCTGGCGTTGTACTATGCAGATTACTTGGGTGACATTCAAAAGATATTATACAATACACTATCTTTAGGTGCGTTTCCAAATTAAAATTGCAGTGAGCGTTTACCACTAGCTTTATTGATTCCACCCGTCCATCCACATTGGAAAAAAAATATTAATGTTATACTTGTAGAACACAATATATTGAAAGAATGGTGAGTTTTGCTATACCAACCGTTTTGCTTGTAGGTAGTCCAAACAATTGACGAGGAACAAGCTGTCGCCATTACAGAAGCAAATGCTGCCATCTTCTGCTCAAGTGTCAGTGCGGATCTGGCATACGTAAAAAGCTATTTTGGAAATCTTCCTGGAGCAATCACAGCTTTAGAGGCGAGGGATTTACCTCTTGTGAATCTGTGGAGATAATGCGGGAAATAGAAGAAAACCTGAATCAGGCTTCTGGCTCAGTTGGCACAGCCATCGTCGACAAATTTAACAGAGTATTGCGGTGAAACCCTGGGTGGAAAGTGATGGCAAGTATTGCGGATATCTTAGAAGGACCAACTACATCACTCCCAGAAATCAATCTTAGCTCAGCTGAAATAGCTTGTCTGAAGTTTTGCCCAATGATTCATGTGAAGTCGAGAGAAGTTTTCTCACAGTATAAAAACATTTTGTCAGAGAACAGAACAAAATCTAGACCTGAAAATCTTGGGGGTATTTGATAATTAACTCTAATAGTAATTAATATGTGTTTATGGAAAGTGTATGCTGGATTTTAAGAGTGAATAATAAAATGTTGAGTGTTTTGGTGCCTTTTTTTTACTTTATAATGCCTATTTATGTTCCTATTTTTGTGATTTTTAGTGCCTATTTGCCTGCCTTTTTTTAAATTTTAGTGCCTATAAATCGCCTCCTAATTAACAGTCTATCGCACATATAGTAATAAAAAATAGGATTTGAGTTGTACAATAGTTTCTCTCTCATTACTATTCTATGGAAATATTTGATTCAAATTGGTTTTCTTCTCCCATGTAGGGGTTGTTTATCCTGCTGCACTAGGCTAAAAGAATATTAATTCGACTATGCTCTGCAGTAGAATAACGCTTCACCAGTGACATTGAAACCACAGAATTATTGTCATTCGACATAACAGCACACACATTTTCTTTTACAACAAAGCAGCATAAACACTACCAATTTATTATTTTTGATTATGGCTTCTTTTAGTAGTGAGTTTACAAATGTTATTTTCTCCAATATGTCCGACAATTTTTTTTAAGTCAATTTTATTATATTATATTTTTATAATATATGCATTATATTATGTTATAAAAACGCCCTACAATAGCTTGAGTTAACATTTGAAGAAGGGGAGACTGATTTCAGTTACAAAGCGATTGCAAACCACAGTTATTTAAAAATAAATATTGTTGTTCTGACTTTAACTTTGACTATTCCGAAAAGTTAGTCAACAATTTTTAAATGTAATTATTAAAAACAAAATATTATAGTAAAATAATAATGTTATCCAAAATGTGCCAAAGCCGCCGCCCCTAGGCCCGTGCCTTGTGGGCCTATAGTGTAAATTCGCTTCTGGTGTTACTTACTATATGAACTCTGACTGATATACAACACTATTTGCGGCAGGCAGTGAGGTAAAGTGTCCTACTTTTTTTAATTACTAGTACCACTTCTTATACCCGTTTGGTTATACGCCTATATACTAATTACACTAATTGGAAATAGAAGGCTTGATTTAGAGGAAGTGTACCCACATTTGCGTGGAGAGAGAGAGTGGAAAACCATTCAGGGAAAACCACCCTCAGTGCACTCAACGGGATCGAACCCCGATCTCCCCATCTTCGGCAGTCTAGTTCAACATGAAATTAGTACGTTAGACCACGCGGCCAACGGAGCAGGGGTATGTAGCTCTTGTGAATGTTGGCCAGCACTACAATAAAGAAAATGAAAAATATAATAATACTATATTATTATTTTACTATCAGCACCGCATTCAGTTTATGTGCTTATGTAGGCCACACTCATTGCGCTAATGTGTTAAGAATGAGAAAGGTTGAGTTTATAGGAAGTGTACCTAAATTTGCCTTTAAGAGAGAAGAGAGTAAAACTATTATTTAGAGACAAACACCCTCAATACACATGAATGAAATTCGTAACCCTGTTTTCCCCATCATCGGTGGCTCGGTCTTTTGTGAAAGTTACATCCCAAAAGATATCTTACAATTGAAAAGGGTTGTAAATAAAATAAATCAAACATCCTTTTGGGGTACATGAGAAGATCTCTATAAAGATTGACCAATGTATTTATCTGCCTAATCCTGATTGTAGCCACACCTAAAGCGTATATCAATAGTTCCTTTGTGTAAATGTGTCTACTCTTGCATTTTGTGTGAATCCACACAGGACACACACACACACATACACACAAGAGCCTCGTTTATTATGTAACAAGTTGGACCCAACATGTTGGGAGACAACACATGAAGAAAAGTAAGGAGTACGGCCAGACTGAGCGCGCGAGCGACTAAAATTAAAAATAGAACACATTGGTTGTAATGGGAGGTGGCCAAACTGGAGCGAGCGCGCGCGCTTGAAAGATAGAACTGGTTCTATTTTTCAAGCGCGCGCGCTCGACCCGGTACAGTCTAGTTTACAGGCGCTAGGCAATATTATGTATGTTGGTTCATTGAGTGCTAGGGAAACTTCTTATTTTGACATGATATTTGACTTTTTTCTATCAGTGATAGGTTTAACACACTTTCTATTAATGGCCTAATTTAATTGGTAAGACCATAAATAATATAATGTATATATGTAAACCCGTTATGTTAAAATACTTCAATATTATAATCAAAGTAGGCCTTTACAAATAAGAACCACCATTAGTTTGGAGAGAGTATGAAAAAACCACAACAATAAATAAGTTTTAAAAATCACCTTCAGTTCACTGAGCCAAGATTCGAACCTTTGCCTCCTAGTCAAAAGCTATCGAGTGCAACGCACCATTCCGCCACTGGTGGGCTAATCTGATTTTAAAACACTTCAGTACAGTACCATACACATTTCTCAATTTATTAATTGGATGCACTCCTACTTTTTTCTTTTTTATAAATACACAATATTTTCTGTAAGAATTTTTGAGGAACAGAGATGTACCAAGTGTCTTTGACAGAGACATCTTCTCTAATGAACTAGGGTCTGCTAATTACCGCTCGCGCTCGCTCGCCAGTTTGGACACCCAGTCGCTTGCGCGCTCGCTCGCACGCTTGTCAGTCTGGCCGAACCCTAAGCTGCGTTTATTGTCCTCAACTTGTTGGACCAACACCTGGCTAATTTTTAATCATTCTACAGATTTCTAGCTCGGATAGCGACGTATTACTTGCTGTTTTTTCATATAATGTGTTGACAGGAAGTGTACTCTTGCTTAAAAAACCAAAACGTAAAAAACGGTGGGGGGTTCGAAGTTTCTTGGCTAAGCGTCGAATGAGAATAATGAATGATCTACATTTGCAAAGTGGATTTGATAATTTTGTACGCATGTCATATGTGGACTTTTGAGAACTTACTTACACTTTTCTGTCTTCATTTACGTGGTAAAGGGAAAAGAAAAAAATATTGTAGCTCCGGGAGAAAAACTTGCTACAACACTGCGCTTTTTAGCAACTGGAAACGATAATGGGTCTCATGTATAGCCACGGGGTTTATAAATCATTAATTTCAAAATTCATTCCTGAAGTTTGTAAAAAGATTGTAGACGTTCTACGCAATGAAATAAAGGTATGCAAACAAAACTTTACCGGTATTTCACACTAAGTTAAATAAGAAAAAAAGACTAGCAATAATTAGCATTAATCAATAAATAATAGTTAATAATACAAGTGATCACTGATGTTTATTTAATATTTTATTACTAAATAAATTTAAATGTGTTTTTTTTTTACTTTCACTGTTATTGTAGCGTAAATCACAAGAACTGAAAACTTAAAAAAACCTCTGGAGGACCAGTGTTACGAACACGGACAATGGACTGTATGGTGGAATGGGAATGGGTAGAGGCAACTCACCTTCACTTTATGTTGTCTGATTGATATTGTCTTGGAGTCAGTCAATTTCATTAACACACGCACACGAATAACTGAGGTTGGACTGCTTCCAGGTGAAAGTTCACGGAACCTATAACCATCACTTATGGGTCTATCAAGTCTCAGCGCACGACTCACTAAATCGGCAGAACGAAAAACCGCGCCAGCGATACTTGGCGGGAAAACAATAGACCTAGAGGGGTCCAGGTATGTTCTTGTTGCCTCCAAGAGTGAGGAATTAAGGTTGAAGGAGTCAAGAAAATATAAGAAAAGACCAAAAAACCGTTTAAACCACCACAAAATAGCAATCAAATCACAAAACAAACAAAAACTAACTAATTTCGAGGCATAGAGAACCTAGATAAAGGAGCACTATCCAAAGAGATAGCATAGAGACTGAATCATGAAGCAGAGACTAATGGTACTGATCAAACAATAAAACAATGTACAAACAGTTATTATAAATAGCACAATAATATACATTTTATTCTTTTAACTTTCATCTTTTATACGTCCAGCAGTGGCTACCATGAATGTAGATATTTTATATTATTACTGCGTATTATTGTTAATTATTTTAATTACTCTTATTCAGTGGGGCAATATTGGGTTACTGTAAAATAAGTGCAGAAAATAATACTAAACAATTTTTTTATATGTATCACAAGATCTTTTGTACCCAAAATGGTCCTGACGTTCCAAAAATAATAATTAATATCATTATTAATACATTGTATTAATATCAACGACCAGTACAGCTACTATTATATTCTTAACTATTTTGAATTAAATAAATAAGTCATAAGATTCTGGGATATAAGCTGGTATAGCAAGGAATGGTTTGTTGATCCTTTTTGGAGCTTTAAGTTTTAACAGTTGAGGTATTTTGTTCGTTGAGTACAATGGTGGTGATTGTTGATGTGGACTGGAGTATAAATAGGTGTGGGAGGACAGAAGAAAATTAGATTCTGAGTAGTTTATTGGGACCCGACTTTGTGCAATTGCTGAGTTTGGATTGCAGGTGTAGGTGGGTTGGAGTACAAATAGCATGATTGTGGACTGGAATGTGCAGATTTTGATTTCTATTACCGACACATCGATATCAAAAACCTTGGCCATTGCAGAAAGTGCATCGCCTCGATTATTAGAATCTTGTGTTCAGCCGAGGTAACCTTCCAAAGAACAGAATTCTTTTGATATGAATCAATTATAATATTCTTAAAATTGAAAAATGACACCTGGATACAGGAATCTAGCCCGGGACCTTTGGCTTAGCACGCCAATGCTCTTACCACTGAGCTATCCAAAATTCGTCCCGTGCCCATGGCCATGCTTCACACTTCACTCATATTTTAAGGCAGAGTCTATGATGGACGTGTGGAAATCGTCGGCTACAAATGTGTGATTAATTAAGATCACGAGCTATCAGATAGGGCAGCCACCTTCATCTCGGTAATTGGCTTATTGCAGCATTTGTACAATTGTTATAACTGTTCAAGGATTGCATATTGCAGAATCAAATAGCCAAAGCTATTATTTATGCATTTTAGTGTAATTACTCCATCTAGCTAGAATATTCTGAAAATTGAAAAATGACACCTGGACACGGGAATTGAACCCGGGATCTCGTGATCTTAATTATTATTATTATATTATTATTATTATTATTTATTAGCACCGCGTCTTACTACCCATTCGGGTTATACGAACTTACGCTAATGTGTAATGGTAGGGTGATTGTGAGATGAAATGGAGGACCTACAGTTTAACGTGGAATCCGAACCACGGTGGAGGCCTGGCATTCCCCACATTCACAAGATGTCTTGTCAGAGGTGAAGGAAGGGTTTGGTAATCAGATAAATCTGTGCCGGGACCGAGGATTGAACCCCGGCCGCCAGCACAGAAGTCGACACCTTACCCCTAGACTGCCATGTCACCGCGATCTTAATTAATCACACATTTGTAGCCGACGATTTCCGCACGTCCATCACAGACTCTGCCTTAAAATATAAGTGAAGAGTGGAGAATGACCATGGGCACGGGACAAATCCTGGATAGCTCAGTGGTAAGAGCATTGACGTGCTAAGCCAAAGGTCCCGAGTTCTATTTCCGTGTCCAGGTGTCATTTTCCAATTTTCAGAATATTATATCTAAAATGCATAATAATAGCTTTGGCTATTTAATTCATAAATCAATTAGTTTAACTGTATTAGCCTTGCTTCATTCCATGATCACAAAATTATACAAACTCGATGTTAAAAGTTAAACTAATATAAAAACAAAACACGTATGTCTCTAAGGCTAAAGACTGACTGGACTAGATAGCGCATGCGCAGAACCTCCCAACTCAGCCAACATGTTGTGTTGGTCGTTTATTATTTCCAACAAATGATTCAACACAATCCAACACAACTTGTTGGTTCCAACCGGCTCTCCCAACACTAACATGTTGGCCAACATTCCTAACAAGTTGGGAATGAGTTTGTATTGTAACACAACTTGTTGGGATCGTCTTGGCCAACATGTTGTGTTACAATATAACGAGGCTACACACAAACGTAGGAAAATTTGAGCTAATACAAATATATTAAACAATATTATTTTCATGATATTTTAAATAATTAAGAATATTATCACAACTATACTATGTTTTCTTATTAATTTGTGAGCCTAGTGTTGTTAATATTCTTTGTAGTTTTGAAATGTTGGTGCTGCATGTTTCACTTAGCAGATTTTTGCTTATTTTCTCCAAAACCATTTAAGGGACAATATATAAAACTGATTTATTTATGTGGCACACCCTAAGGAAAAGTAAATAATATCCTTGACCTGTATTAAAGAATTTGTTTGATTTAGAATATACAAGTAGTGATAGGCGAAAGTACATTAAAGTGCTTCATGTAGAATTAAAGCAGCACTTACTAGAAAAATGTGGTTTTTTGAAGCACTAATTCAGCAAATATTACTGGCAACATTTTCGTAATATGCTGCTGGTAGCTAACCAAAGTTTTCTGTTATATTAACGAAAACTATTAAAATGCCAAATATTTACACAAAAAACTAGTTCAGCACGTGTTTCTCAAATGTGTAACATAGGCGGTGACATCAAATAAGCTAGAAGCTTATTTGAAAGAGAGGGGTTATCTGCATCAGCGGTCGCAGGGTTTAGTAAGAGTCAGCCTCATGATCATATACTGTTTGGCCGCTGACTGTGAGGTCAAGGCAATAATCTTAGCCAGGTGGTTTTGAACATATTATAATTTATCACATCTACCCAACCCCTTTTACACACACACACTCCATGCTAATGTGGGTGCAAGGTGTGGATATTCTTTACGACTCAAATTTGGTATTCAATGTTGGCACAGGTCTCAGAATTTGTACTATTGATGGTCCTCCCGGCCGCATCCACAGTATTTTAATATTTTCCAAAATAGTATGAGGTCAAAATTACAGGAGTTGGATGTCTTTATGGTAAAACTAAGAATTAGGTCACTGATTTAGAAATTTGTGCCATAATTTAGTGATAAGTTAGCAGCACCCAGCATGTTTGAAATATTTTACTAACAGTATTGAGGGCCTACGGCACAAATTATGGAATGTAATATATTTTTGGACACAAATTGAGCACAACATATTTCATAGGTTTAAGAATTTAGCAGCGCTAAAGCTTTCATGCGTTTAAACGAAAACTAGGGAGAACATAATTTTAGAAACGTGGCAAAAACTCACCACATGACAGTACTATGTATTCGCATTTACAATGTATATATAGTGGTCCACACCGATGGTAATGAAATACATTTTGTTAAACATATCTTTTAGTATAATTACAAACTATAACATCTAGGGAATTCAGTACCTCAAATTAGTCTTCATCTAGTCTTAAGTGTATACAACTATCAATTCTACAACTAATAAATAAAATGGGATCATTTTTATAAATGGTTAAAAAAAACTTTGAAAAAAAATCAACATTAGCTATTCAAAATAAAGAGTGTATTTTAAAAATGGTTTCGTCATTATATTGAACAGTTATATTAAAGTTATTAGATATTTTTGTTTATCTATGGTCATAAATATATGTCACTCATAATTATATTTGTCCGAGCTTTGATGCAACCTATAATAATAATTCTCGTAGACCCCAGTTGGATACCACTATGACGTCACAGGGTGTACAGGCCGGAGAAACTAGGGCCGGCCTTGAAGTGAGGGTTGGTCAGTGAATAGAGGAACTTCTGATAGATTTGTATTCCGAGTCAGACTCTGAATTAAATAATTTAATTTTACTCTACTCTCTTAGTAAAAAAAGAAAATGACGAGAATTGTAATTTACTTTATGCTCAGTGTCTAGTAACATCTAATTATTTTAATGGGTTATACAAATTACTTTAGATTAATTTCTCTAACTACAAAAATCTATAATATTACACTTACCGTCCGAGTAATTCAGTTCAATAGCTATATTTTCTTATAGTTCATTTTTCAGCTTCGTCCTCATATAGTTTGTATTGGTTGATTTCATATAATGCTGTATGGTCTTTTCTTGGTGAATTGAATAAGATGTTCCGTCACAATACACTAAAACTACGTGACGGAGGAGCAGAGGACACAGGAAAACTGTACGTCTACGTCTCGGTCACTGAGCTAGTCTTTTTCTGGACGTGAAAGAAGACATGGTCCAAGTTACGGCCTGGAAAGAGAGCATATTGTACTAAAATATCAAATACAAATGTGTTTTACTTTAATTCAAGAACACTTTTTAAGAAAATCTTTTGGCCTCAAATATTTGAATTGACGTGTGATTTGTGTTGAAATATTAAAATTTACTTATAAATACAATGTTTATTGTAAAAAACGGAAAACAAGCTAGAGGAATTTCAAACACACATAATAAATTAAAATTTTGTAAAATAAAGTATATTTCAAATTAAATAGTCAAATGAATAATTGGTCCAATATAATTGTATGTGCTTTTATTGTTTATATGAATAAAAATACTAATTAACGTATGGATAAATCAAAATAATAGTAATATTATCCTATTATTTTAAAAACGACATTTAGAATTAAAACTAACTTGACTACGATTGATCAAACAATAGTTAACAATGCGTGCATTTTGTTTTCGTAGAAACACACGTAATTTTTTTCTAATCATATTTTAAATTTAGTTATAAACTTAAAAAATATTGGGTATTCGGTTTTAATGCTGATGTAGATGATTAAAGATTAATAAAATTGATAATAAATAATATCCTTGCAGTGGTTGAAAAATCCAGAGCATTTTCTGGGTTACCTTGTTTGAATATAGACTATCAACTCCAATTGAGTTTGTAGCATTAGCCACAAGCTAACCAAAACCAAAACAAATACAACGGACTTACCCAATTATACCGACACCATCTGCTGCTGGCTCGATTACACACATGAAAGGCCCATCAAAACACACACACATCTGAACAAGATGACTATCCACGATATACTGAAGGCCGCGCCTATTCAAAAGCTTAGCAACGACTCCGCCGACCCAAAGATCTTCGGTTGGAAAGAAGAAACTCTTCGCCAGTGCCAAAGTTCCGCTTCCACTACAGTCTAGACGCTCGTTAAACATTCCACCCTTGTTTATGTTCTTTGGTTCCCCCTCCACCTCGTCATCTCATCGTTCCGTGAACTGTGTTTTACCGTATAAAAGAGTGATTTTGTGAGTGAAGTGCCACTTTGGAAATAGCTTGAGCAAGCGAAGGCTTCGGATATTATAATGTATAAAAAATTCCTTTTAGGCGTAATCTTTTATTTTTCAAAATTTCTTTCGGCACCTAGTATTAATGTCACGTATTAATGGACTTAAGCTTTGAACTTTAACAAAAATGGAATATCTAGTGATATCGTTTATAATAATATTTCTTTTGCACCTATATTATTTCAAATAATAATGGACTTAGGATTGGCGCTTAGTACTTATGTCAAGTATTAATGGAAGCTTTGCACTCTAACTAGGAAGCATATATTAGAAATGTTGTTTATATTATTACTCCTTGTGAGACTTAAGGTTTATCTTTATCATATTGAACTTTAATGTTATTAGATACTGTCTATAGAGTAGTTCTGTTAATGTTTAACTTCAAATGTTCACACATGAACTTAAAGTACCAGGCGCCATCAGCGCATGTAAGAGGTCAGTTATAGACGCCTTAACAACTAAGTTATGGTTGGTAATTTAAGTGTTGGCAAATTAAATATGGATTTATCTAGCTAAAGCCAACATAAGATATCTAATAATTTTAGGGTTAAGTATATTTTCCCTTTTTATGGGACGAAGAAATGAAAGATTACTGGCATAAAATAATTTTAAATATTTTTGTGATGAACATTGACAATTAGGCTGAGGTTAAATATAGGAGTCATTTATTGTTGTTTTTGCCTAACTACTATTTTTGTTAGCGTGATTAGTGATGGTAATCACTCATACGTTTGGCGCCCTTCATATGAGGCCATGATACTAAGATTGCAAAATAATGTATACCCTATTTTTTCTTGGGATTATTTATTTAAATTAATTGTTGTTCATATTTTTGAATATTTAATAAACAACTCTTGACGATAATATTTGTACTTACCCCTTCTTACGTCATCCTTAGGTATAATATGCTAGCTAAAGTGGTGTGGGATAATCGAATCAGAGGTATAGTTACGTTCTTGTTTATTGTTATATATTGTTGAGGGTGACCGTGTGAACGGGTCCGCAATAGTTCTTAATTGCGTGTGCTTGGTATTGTTTATGTTTAGCCCAGCTTTTTTCAGATCTTTTTCACTCCCCCAGCACACTCTTTCATTTTGCTGACTTTTTTTGTTATTATTTGAACCCTCTAAGTTCAAACTTTACCCCCTTTTTCATCCCTTATTAAATAAAATTTCCAAAATTCCTGAAACACGTATTTATTTGTTTTACGTCAATAACCGAAATACAAAATTTTGTTTATGTAACTTTCAAAATGACGGACTTTCATACATATTATCATACATATTATCATCCCCTATTTTGACCCCTTTGGGGTGGAATTTTCTAAAATCCTTTCTTAGTGGGTGCCTACATAACAAAATGAATATACAGTCCGAATTTCATGCTTGTAGCCTTGATAGTTTGCGCTCGGCGATGATGAATCATCAGTCAGTCAGGACATGTTATTTTATAAGTATATATATCGAACCAACTTCCTATAATATTATTACTATATGTTGCATATCGTCAAGTGTTAGTCCCCAACCCCACCAAACAGCTGTTGTGGGTTGGTCTGTTCTCACTACAGTCTTTTTCTTTATTTTCCTATGTTACAGTATGAAGAGCTTTTTCTTCTTGTAATTATGGTTTATTTGAGTTGTCCTGGATTTAGGCACTAATTGATGAGTTGTGAACTAATGTGGTTTGATTTCCATGCGATTAGAATCCTTTTTATAAGGTTTATAAAAGAATGAGGTTTATTTATCTCACTCTTTATATCACTCGCCCCTCATTGGGCCACGTTTTACAATATTATGTAATAAATACACATTTATAAAGTTGACATTCTTTTAATTCAAAATCTTTGTTTATTTCAAGAGAAAACAGATCATGTCGTCGATAAAATTCGTACGCGGCCGATATTACGATCGTAGGGATCGCGGACAGGAGTTACAGTCCGAGTACATCAAGGACTAGACTCCTAGTGAGGTTCTATTGCCCCATCTTTCGCACATATCTATTGCTCATGGAAGCTTCCAGAAGCTTTTGTATAGAAAAATAAAATAAAATATAAAACATATGAATGGAGGTAGAATGTTCGAGAACAGGAAGCTGGTTCAAATTACCGTTTAGAAATGCATATTGTTCTTTTAGGAAAGGAAGTAAATTTATTTTCCTTATAAAAGACTTTAAATTGTCCTTCTGACTCTACTGTTCCTACGTCATGCACTCTGACGTCATTGACAGTGGCTCTTGTGCCTTCTTAGAAGAAGAAGCGCTTTAAGCGCCATGTAATAGATTATATAATTTAAATAAAATAAGATACTTTATAAAATTAGGATGATATTATTGTCAATGCTCTCACATATTATTTAGGGGCAGGTCAGTAACATTACAAGTAATATTAAAATCAGAACAATCACAATATCATATATCACATTTATTATTAACAACTCAAAAGAGACAGTTACGCTATTCACGCCACCAAGTGGCTTGGATCTCTTCCTTGTGTCCCCCGTCCTTCTCCACAGACTGTTCTAATTAAATGTTTCATCAACTGTACCAAAATGAACTATAGTACACTTTAAACCTATAATAGTCTACCCACGAGGAATGGGGAGTAATCTCAGACTCAAACCCAAACCAAAAATTGTTTATTGGTTCCCCCCATTCATGTATTAGCACCAGAAGGGCAAAAATCGCCCACTGGTAAAAAGTGTATTTTTTGTTTCCTACCAAAACTACTTAGGGAGTACCAATCGTCCCCCTAACCGACCCCGGAGCCTCCATCGCCCAGAATACCACCTTACTTTTGCCCCAACCGGGCGTCGTACTGGGGGTATGTCACTTCGCCGTCCGGTCCCGTTATGTCATATTTGTGTGTCCTGATATTTCCCCTATCCTGTGTTGGTCCTTTAATCTACTCATTCTGTCCATAACTGTTTTAGTACAATCCAGTACTAACTTTGCATCTCCCAATCTGTCCACAAATAGTGGGCGATTTTAACAAAATAAATATCCCCCCAGTGTTGTTAAACAAAAAAAATATTGTTTAAATATGATATTTATCGAGGTTTATGTTACCTCAACTAACAAAGGTAAAGAGGAATAGGGATCATTTCTGTGTGTGTGTGTGTGTGTGTGTGTGCGTGCGTGTGCGCGTGTGTGTGTGTGTGTGGTGTGTGTGTGTGCATTACAGTTTTTACTCATTTTTACCACGGTATTTGTTTTTGTTTTGACATATTTAGGTAGGGAGGAGGTAGATGGCATTTCGATCATATGTAGTAGAACGTTTATTATAGTTCTGTTTTACCATTTCTCTTTTTTCTCAGGCCATATCATGGTGGAAATGTGCCATCGTAAACAGGGGCGGATCCAGGATTTTCACGGCGCTTCGGAGGGGTGTCAACGTTCTCCCAGAACCGTGTAGGGGGAGGCTACCCCTCAGAAAGCTCTAAAGTAAAAATCCTTCAAAATTTGAGAGTAAATTATAAAGTAATTAGAAAATTTGAAGAAAGAAAAAGTTCCTCATTTATTCATGTTTCTTTTTAATTTTTGTTTATTAGGCTAAAATATTTGTTAAAAATGTTAATCAATTAATGACAGTGATTAACACGTGAATCAAATGACTAGTGAGAGATTACACGATAGTACAACTGGTGGTGATTTATTACTACATAGTACTGTACATATTGGTTTTATTTTTAATTTTCATTGTTAATACTAATTAAATATCTCGAGGAGGTAATAGGGGGTGCACCCCCCTTTGTATCAGCCCCAGATTGCAAATTGAAATAAATTATTTGGGTCGTTTCATTCCGATTGATTAATTTTGCATTTTCGCCATATTTTATTATTAAATTTAGCAACCCCGCCACTGTTGATAGATACGTTCGATAATATCGAAACTATCGATGGTATTGACTAACAATATTTCTATCAACCCTATGAGATAGATAAAAAAAAGTTGATTACAAAACGTTAACAAAATGGTGGTGGTCAGGAGTCTATGCTTTTTCCTCACTGATAAAAAAAAATTAATCAGCAAGGTATATTTTGAGTTTCAATCACTCTCTTGAAGCAGAGATTAATGAAAACAATGGGTAAATGACCACATACTATCATTCACATTCCTGACTGTAATAATCAGTTTTATGAGTCATTTGCTATAGCACAGGAGCATGTCTATCTTTACTTACTTAGACAAAGGTATTAAAATGTAAGATTGGTGAGTGGGGTGCATTGAATGTAGGCGCTCCGCCTTGTAATTTGCAAGACTTATACTATATTAGCCCCTTCCCCTTATAGTCACTTATGTGCTGCCAAAACAACTCAGGTAGAATATCTGTTTCTTCAAGTCATCGTGTTAAAAATAACATGTTTGATTTTAAATAGTTTTGATGTTAAAATTACATCTTTATTCAGTTTCAGTTTTTTTAGGTTCTCTATAGGTAAAGTTGAGGGTTTATAATATGTTTTTGACTTAGCCATGTTTATTAATTCCGAGTTTTCATTCATATTTTTGAGCATTTTACTTTAAAAACTAGTTTTTATGCTGGTCCACAGGCAGGTTGATTATGATATTAACCAACATAACGAGACCTAACCTTAAATTTATAAGCACATTTGAGGTTGAGGTTTGTTTGTTGAAGGAAAAATTATATTAGTTATTACGTTTGAGTGGATAAAGTAAGAGTGAACTAAATTAATCATATGTATATTAAATAAATAAAAAATTGAAAAAATAAGTATAAATCGTAAAGCTGGCAATGCTAGTTTATGCCCTGTACTCATATTTTTTAAATGTGCGAAGTTTCATCTTTATAACTCATCTAGGGGCTTCGTTTGGTTGCAGAAAGACACTCACTTACATTAGGAAATTACATATAGAGATAATTTATAATTTTAAGTGTTATGTAACAGGTTCTATGTGATAATTTTTCAGTCATCAAAGTCCAGGTTGATTAGATTTTGGAAAGTTGAACAGTAATGTTAGAAGTATGATCAGTTGTATTTTCGAAGAAACAAAAAAAATTGTTAAAGATAAAAACATATTTCACAACAAACATTATTATAATGGTTAAAATAGTGCTTGTAGTTAATTTGTATAAAAGCCTTCAATATAATATGTTTTATCATTTTTTTAAATAATTATTTTTAAGGTTTGCATATTTTCATGTAATCCCATTTCAGACTAAATTTTGACAAAGCTTTTTAAAGTTGTCATTATAATTGTAAAACATGTTTCCCATGTTGGCCCACCTCATTCTCCAAATAAGTTCAAATATTATGCAATTGATTGTGTTCCATTTTTTAACCTTTCCGCTTTGCAATGGACACACAAACTATTTTCCCCTTAGTATGAGGACGGCAGACTTGAAAATCGTTGTAAAAGCGTAATTTTAGGGCACAAAGCAAAATTTCTGCCACATATTCACACAACAGAAAACTACGAATGGCGAAACCAAAACTAACATAGAATGTTTGCAATGGTGTAGTGCTAAAAAAAAAAAAAAAAAAAAAAGAGTTGCCGGAACACAACATGTAACACGAACTATTTTTAAATACACGTGTAGGCCTATATAATAGGATAATTTTTACACATTCAAATTTCAAATACGATGGAAATAACTTCAAAATGTAAAAGTGTATACACAATTAGAAAATGGTAAAGGGGGAACCATCTACTATATTCCTATTGTATCAGACGTCTTTACTATAACTGGAATATGTGGTCGTAAATTCTCCAATGCTATACATTGGCTAATCTTACTGTAAAACATAGAATGAATAGTTGAAGGAGCCAAGAGCTTTTGTAATCAGTAAGAAACTAATAACCATTCAAATACTAGAAAAGCAGGGAAATGGTTCGAAAATAATTACTGGAACGACGTTCTGGCTCGTTCTGGCCCCAATACACCACTGGATGTTTGAAAACAAATGGTGTAGTTGACTAACGCACTTGTCGTGTTGAGCTCGACTGCTGAGGATGGGGAGATCGAGGTTCGAATCTCGGTCGGGTGAACTGGGGTGGTTTATCCTAAGTGGTTTTCCACTCTCCCTCCACGCAAATGCGGGTTCACTTCCTCTAATTCAACCTTCCCAATACCAAAATCCATTAACGTAATTAGTACTTAAAGCGTATAACCCGAACGGGTAATAAGACGTGGTGCTAAATATTAATATTGAAAACAAATGGGTCGGTGAGGGGGGGGGGGGGGGGGGGGGGGGGGAAGAGCTAGCTTTAAATCATGTTGGCCCGCCACATTAAAATCATTATAATTCGAGTAATTTAAAAGCACAAACGTTGAATTTTGGGCGCATATAAGCACAAACCTATCAATAATGACTGTATGAATCTTAATTAATTTGAAGAACGTGGTGGACCAATTTGATGTAGGTGGTATTTCTCCAAGCTATACAAAGAATGCACATGTGGTATCAGTGCGATGTTTGTCTAGTGTACTATTCACATGAATCTCGAGAAATATTGGACAAATACTGCATTGATTGGTGGATGGAAGATAAGCGTCAGTTCCTTGGACTGCCCATTCACCAGAATTTACTTTAGTGATTTGGGGGATGAGGGGGTGGGGGGTATTAAATACAAAATCTATCGAGATGTACCAGCCACGTTATAAAATATGAAAGAACATACCTCCCCTAAC
Organism: Timema cristinae; assembly: GCA_039000515.1. NCBI lineage: Eukaryota > Metazoa > Arthropoda > Insecta > Phasmatodea > Timematidae > Timema > Timema cristinae. Next base: position 20,787,063 of record JBCFYV010000935.1, read on the forward strand.
CACAGAAGTCCAAGATAATCAATACATTTTTAAATACCTCTTAAAATTATTTTAAGATCTTTTTATCGTAATTGAAGGTAATACAACATTTGTAAATTAGTTTATTTTTGTTTTTAGTGTGTGGCCAAAGTAAAAACTACACAAATGTGCTAAATTTATACAAGTCTCTTTGGCCCATGGATAAGGGTCAAAGAAAAATATCAAACATATTGTTTTAAAAAAAATATTTCAAACTGGTATTAATTTAATAACATTTTATCTTTAAAAATGGCGAACAAAAATTCTTAAATATGTAAAGAAATTTTAAATTTCACATATATGAAGTTTTCTAAGATTTTTTAACCTATTAAGCCACATACTCATTTTTTTATACAGTGAAATTTCTCAATAGCGGGCATCTTCAAGGAATAAAAACATAACTTTTATTTAAGATTGCCCGTTATTTGGAAATATATTTATTTTAAACCATACTGTATTTATATTGTACATAGTATATGTCCTTAGCTGTCTTCTACACGACGTTATAAAGGGCAAGGTTGAAGGAAAAAAAAGTTTAGGAAAAAGGATTAAAATATTTGATGACCTGAAGGAAAGAATAAAAATCTGGGTGCTGAAGAATGAAACAGATACATCATTAGCGGTTTAAGTTCGTCCCCCACGATAGATATATTATGGCTCTCAAGGGATACCGTTCCCCACGGTATATCGTCAAACATGGTATACCATCCACCAAGATCGTCCTCTACGGTATATCTTCCCCCACGATATATCGTCCCTCAAGGGATACCATTCCCCACGGTATACCATCCACCAAGATCGTCCTCTACGGTATATAGTATACACTGTGATGCATCGTATTTAATAAAACATCGTCAATTATGCAACTCTATAATCCCTACTTTCAATAGTTGGGATCATGTTTAAAAAATGAGGTGGCCCAATGGCTAGATAATTTTATAATAAAGGAAATTGATAAAACTAAAGAAAAGGAAAAATAAACTACTAAGAATAAATTTGATGAAGAAAGCCCACCCAGGGAAAGAGGAAAAAATGTGGGAAGAATCCAATGCACAAAGGTGACTTCTTCTTCCTTTCTTCTGTCTTCTATAGTAGAAGTAGTCACACATACATTTTAACACAAATATAATTATATTTCGGCATTGTTGCCTTTATCAAACACAAAGAAAAAGAGAGTACAAATAACACAAACAATGGATTACTCCATTTTGAATTTTGAATGAAACTGTTAAAAACAAATTGTGCCAACTGTTTTTGGGAGTAAAGATAAATTCCTTGGCCATGGTTAATATTTATAGAAAACTGATGATGATGATGATGATAATAATAATAGATAAGAAAATAACAATAATAATAATAATGTTAATTTTGAAAAATAATAATATTATAGAAATAAACTATCTTCTGTTGAGGCCTGGTGGTAATCTTGATTTGGTAATCCATTGGTGGGCCAGTTTCCACTGTCTAAGTTGAGAACTGTTGCACTGTTTGGGAAATGCTCTTAATATTTTGGTGGTGTAGCAGGTTTGAAAGTCCTGGTTGTGGGTACCAGCATGGATGGGTACAGGCTTGTCCGGATCTTTGTGGTTTGTGTCATGTTTGTGTGATGATTGTTCATTCGCTGTCTGAGAGAACCTGTAGTGAGGATCAGTAGTTGGGATCAGGTGTTTTATTGACTTTCATGGTTTCGTGTTTTACATTTTAAATTTTATTTTTATTAGCACCATGTATTAATACATGTACTAATTACGTTAAAGGGCTAGAGATGAGAAAGGTTGAATTTAGAGGAAGTGCACCCATATTTGTGTGGCGTGAGAATGGAAAACCATTTAAGATAAAACCACGTTCAAAGCACCCGAACGGAATCGAACTCCGAACTCCTCGTCTTCAGCAGCCCAGTCCAACACGAGAGTTACTGTTGATCCACACGTTCGCCGAAATACAAGAGCAGTGCTGAACCATGGTCACATAGCAGCTCTAAACCAATCACAAGAAATGTGCGTGAGCTGTGTAGGCCGCGCTGCTATATTTGGTAAACAAAAGTAGTGAAGCAGACACTAGCATACATTTTCATACTTTGTTGTTCTTCTTTAGTTAATATAGCTCCAAGTACTGTATTGTCTTTTCTTTTTCTTTCCAGAAATGTTTGACACGACTTCTCAACAGATCAGTTAAACATGACTAACTTAGAAAAGGTGATGAAAACACACAGTACTGTAGGCAATCAGCTGGTTGTAATTTGACGTTTCAATGCATCATGGATAAACAGAAATGCCCAGCTCTCCGCGTGAATGTGAACTGCTATGCCACTAAGCAAAGCGGATTCTCTGTTGTGCTTTCTACTTTTGGCGTATGTGGGAATCAAGCTTGACGCGTTAAACCGCTCGGTCACGGAAGCGGTTTGTTTTTAAATTCCTGCACGTAAGAACCTATAGGCCATTCCACACATTTTCTGTGTACTCTATTATAGATTTCAGTTAGTGGCGCTCTCAATATTTGATATTGTTAGATTTATGCTACCGGCACTGTGTGTATTCATACAACTTATTAATGACCTATCCCTTGCCCCCTTGTCATAAGTGTCAAAACCAACTAATTGGAAGTCATGGCGACAGGTGTCATGAAGGCTAGCTTCCTATTGGGTAGAGGGAGCTAGTGTCACTTGTTTTTTGGTAAATACTACGGAGTTGATTTTTGAAAGAAAAATTAAGTTTTAATGGTGCAATCCTTTGAAATTATTTCTGAAAAGCGCGTGATTTTCCTTGGATGAAGTATTGAAAGGATATTTTACATATCATACTTTAAAGAAAAATACCTTCATCCATGACTTTTTAAATATATGAGAGAGGTCCAAATCAGTATCATTACAAGTTTAAGCCAAGGAAATAAAAAAAATAAGTAAAACCAGTTTTCACATTGTTACTGTTTACTAAAGAGTGACACAACAGAAATATACATTTGTTTTCTTCATTTAAGTATGCAAGAGGGTACAAACCTCTTACCAGGAGTATTTTATTACCTTCAATATAAACAATCAATAAACTATATACACTGGTTTAAAAGTTAAAATACATCTTGACTCTTAATAATAATTACAAGCATTCATAGTTACAGCACTAACACTTTTGAGCAGTTTCTTTTTACTTGAAAAAAGAGTTACCCTTTTTTAAAATGATTTGTTTAAAATGCAAATAATAGTATTTTAATAACAATATAATATTTATTTATGTAACTCATGCAATTTCATAGTGTTTATATTCACAGTTCAGTTATTTGTGTTAATCATAAAATAGTAAAAATAACTGTACATTATGTCGTTTTAAACATAAATAATTTAATCAGTTAGCACATTTGTTTTATTCCTTTCATATTATTAATGAACATATCTTTGATTGGTCATGAGGGAATCTAAAGTCGACTCTCAAAAGGAAGAATAGGATTAGTAATTTCTTATTTATGATTTGAACACAGTCTCTTCTAAAACATGACAACTTTCGCTAAACATTCATGTAACTTTTTTATGAACATGACCTGATAAAATTATAAATAAAAGGTTTTCTAATGATGAGTATATTGCTTAGAATAATTTGAAAATGGTTCAAAGTACATAATTTACAATTTAAAATACTTAGAACAACAAATACCATAGTAACTATTTGTTTGTGGTAAATGGGCTAAAACTGACAGAATATCTTATAATACATAACATATTTGAAGGCCGTATAACATGCATACTAGCTGAAAATAACATTAATATATTAAAAACTACCAGGAAGTAATTAATAACAAAATTAATTATAAATAATTTGTTTTGTTTATATATTTGATTTTTTTTAACACGATTTGAAGAAAGCATTAGTTTGCTGTCAGTTTTTAAACAAAAGAATAAAACATCAATTTGTTTATTTTTATCCAGCTACTTAAAATTGACAAGATAGGGAATAGTATTATCATAAATTGTAATTTTTTTTTATAAACACTCAATAATTACCAAAACAATCATTACAAAATGAAATAGTTTCCCAGAACCTACAAAATGATTATTATGACATAAGATTGATTGCAAAACTTGCAAGCCAACATGACACAGCTAATTATTGGCTCAAAAAACGAGAAAAACATTCAGTTTTGCTATGTTGATTTAATTAGTTTAGTGTGCCACAGAACCTGGCGAGTCATAAAAATACAAAACAATCTTGAGAATAGTAACATTTTCTTTAAAAATGAATGTGTTTTCTACAAACATGAGGCAAACTGTATTATTAATAAAATAGCAACTAATCCAGACTTTTAACCAATATAGACGACTAGTCTCATGAAAAAGAGAGCTGTATTGCATTATAAACTCCTTTACATTAAATGTAGGGAATAAATTAAACAAAGTTTGAGTAAAAATGAATATCATATGAGAAATAGCTTGTTTGACTACAAGACCTACAAATGCTCATGTATTGAGAGGTTTCACAAATAGTAATATGCTAGCTACATGACTCGGTTAAAGGACATGGGTATCAAAGTGTATGAACTATGTAGTCAGATAAGCTTCTTCCCAAGCATAATTCATTATTTACAGTACCGGTATCTGTTCAAAATGTAATTATTCTTCTGTTTTAACTAAATAGCTGATTGCTTTACATAAACTAAAATATCTGTAGTTAAAATGTTCAACATTCTATTTTGAGAGTACCATTCAATTTATAAGAGTTCTCATGTGTATCAACTTAAATTTACTTTGTCTTAAAAGTTTTAAATCTTGACCTATCTCCAATGTTCAAGGGCCTGAATTTTTCATCAAATTGACAAGCAAGATACTAGAGGTTAAGCTCTGTTCAGGTCACAAGCTCTAATAATACAGGTGGTTCTGAACACATCAAAATATTGTACCATTACTAAATGGCTCACACAACTTGAGTCAAATTTTCCAGGCAAACCAGCTAGTTCAAAGATTAAAACTCAAGTTACACAATAAAATACATAGAAATATTCGTTTAAAACATTTTGCAACAATGAATAGCACTCTCAAAATGTTCTTAAATAAAGAATTTAAGTAATATGTAAACATTTTTATATTAAAACAAAACATTTTGTAGTTAAACTGTGAAGAACATAAACATTGTAAATTTCTGCCAATGAAAACCTAAACGTGAACTAAGTACATCCTGATGATAATACATCCTAAACATAAAATGTCCAACTAAAATCTCATCTATTGCAAAACACTCATTCAATGTGTCTTAATTTTTCTGTCTTTCTACATTCCTACCCCTCGTTTAACATCGTCACATGGGCGGTGTCTTGACAGGACAGAGTTTACAGTAATTACCATCGTTTAGAACTAACATTTATAAAATGCACTTTTTATACTTTCCTACTTAACACATGCTGTTCACATAATTTCCTTCTGGCATAACTGTCATGGCGTCTGACTTTGGAACTCGTTTCATGCAATATCATGTCACATTGTTTGGCGTCAAATGATATTAAAATATGAAGCAAGAGTCGACATGTTCATGGCCAGCATGAGTGAATCTCTTATTTATAATTATTGCAACTATTTGCAGCTTCAGTCTTGTCAGTCCACGGTGTAATGCAGCCAGCCCATCAACTAGTCTGTGGTAATACTGGCGTTAGTTGCTTGGCACTTCGCAGGATTCCTCCTTTCTTTTCTGTAACGCAACATTAACTACATGTCTCACTATAGTGCATGACATGGGAACAAATCACAGAGTAAGGACTAAATTTTGAAACTTGGATACTTCTAGAGGTTATTTGGAGTAGTCCTCTTTAGGCAAATTTAAAAAAATTGGTGTCTCTAAAAGCTATTTTAAGAAATGCTCACCAGAATCTTTTTTTATACTTAGATTTCCTATAATCTATTTAGAGTGTTCTTCACCCCAAATTTTTTTTTAATCAGATGTTTCTAGAAGCTAATTGAGAGTGATACACTTGGGAGTTATTTTGAAAATTTGAAAATTATGCCTCTAGATTATTTGGAGTGGTCCTTCTCTAGCAAATTTTTGAAAAGTGATTGCCTGTAAGAGTTATTTGAAGTTTGATATAAGGCCATCTTCATGCTTGTTATTGGGAACATTTCGGGGGATTTGAACCCCATAAGCCCTCTCCCCACACTCATGCATTTTACTGTAATTTTTAAAATAATAGAACAATTTTTTTTTCAACATTGCCTTACTACCTTTTCAGGTTATATGCTTATGTACTAATTATGCTAATGTTTTTAAAGTCTAAAGAAGCTTATATTTAGAGGTAATGTACTTCCATTTGCATGGAGGGAGTGTGGAAAACCATTTTGAGGAAACCACCCTCAGTTCGCCTGACCGAGATTTGAACCTCGATCTCCCGTCAATGGCAGTCTAGTCCACTGCGAGAGTAGGGCATTAGATTATGCCGCCATCAAAGCGGGTTAGAACAAAATTGAATAGTAATAATTTTATAGTGAAAAACACTACCCCACTGATCCCAATTTCATTGTTATAAAACCATAATATTTCTGTTTCAAGTGTAGTTGTATATAACTCTTGTCGATCGATGGCAAGGCACAAGGTAAGCTTAGTATTTTTTTTACAGGTTTTATAACAAAAAACATTTTTGGTAAAAGTAAACTTAACAGATATTGAATATTTGTAGTGGGCATCACAAAATTTGCACATTACATTTTACCAAGCAAACTGAATCAGTAACACTAATCATGAGTCCAGAATTCTTGGTATTAATAATTGAAACTGAGCTGCATGATGGTTGCACAGCAAGATTTTTTTTTTTTTTGAGGGAGGTGCCACACACACAATTGAATGTTACCTGGTCACACTGGCTTGAGCCAAGTTGCCGGTACCCACTGCGGCTCCCTCTCCAGAATGTTGATCTCGTTGATCAGCTGGTGGAACGCACGATCAGTATCATTGTTGACCATGATCATGTCGAAATAGTGTCCATACTTGTCTTCCATTTCCCGAGCCTTTTCAATTATGTCCTTCAGCTCGTCATCCTGCACAGTTACACAGTGGGAGGTTGTCCTTAAATAAATGTTTTTTATACATATAAAACCAAAGTCAGTATACATTATATGTGTTCTCGTGTTACTACTACTTGCTGTTTGGTCAAAGTGTTATTTAATAATTTCGTTTGAATTAAGTTATATTTTCAGTAAGTAAAGATTGACAAAAAAGAAAACATATGTCACTATTTTATTTGCAGGTCTACTCTATCCTATTAACTAAGGTGGGTTTTCTCAGTAATCTATTTGCCAATAGATTAATTACTTTGCATGTTTTAGAGTATTATTTTAGTCTTTGTGTTGGTCTGCTTTCAAACCTTTTCTTAAGATATATTGTTATGAATCTGTAAAATTATCATTTCTGACGTCTTATAGTATTCACATCTTCTAGAGTAAAAATGTTCATGCACGCATTGGAACTCAAGTAAAGTAATATTTTGGCCTTGTTTTTCTTTCATTTTTGGTGCTTGTTGTGTTTTATAAAGAAAATAGGACCCACCCATCTGTCATGAGAAGAAGAAAGATTAGGAATTAAGTTATTTGGGAAAGAGCAATGGTACAGGGATTACATGATACAGTAGAGGAAGCAAGACTGAAATGGTTTGCACATATAATGAGGATGGAAAAAGAAAGAATGCCAAAGAAAATGAAGTATGTAGGAAAAAGAACACAATGGAGGCCATGAAAGAGATGGGAAGAGTAGATAACAAAATATCTGCACGTGAGAGGAGAAGAATGGAGGAAGATGTAGGCATTTTACTAAACTGACTACCGGACACAGGCTGGAAACAGTTTATGATAATGAATAAGGCCCAAATCCATATACATATTTCCCTAAGAATTGTAATATTCAGTTAGAAATTGTGGAATTAGGGCAAGTCATGGAGTTGTGTTTAATGGCTCTTTTTACAGATATCAAGTCCAAAGACTGAGGTAGAATTAAAGTTTTACAATAATTTGTATTGTAGTGGCTAAAAATCTCCTCTTAATTCTCCCTTGTATAAAACGCGACTATACTACTTACTTGAGGGATATTTCTTATTAGAGTATTTTCCCTTTAACAACATTTCTGATCTTGGTTTGGCTGGTAATACTTTATTTGTGTTTCAATGTGTGCGAGGCTTCCTGTATTCTTTTCCATATATAACAAAATGTACTCCGAAAAGCGAAAAGAGGTTTTACTCAACAATATTTTTTTTCAACTAAATAAGATAGATAATTTTAGTAACAATGTTTTTATAAAGTCAAGCTTGATTAACTTGAATGTGTAACATTTATAAAGCTCCAACCTTATATAGCTCCCCATTCATCTTCTTCTGTTGCAGCTTCTCGAGAGAGGGTGGTGCCACAAATACTACGAATGGTTTGAGGTCCGAGTTCCTAAGTATTTTGAGCGATTGCGGGTGAAGGTTGAGAACGCAGATCTTGCCTGAATTGACCACGCTGCGTATCGCATCCAGAGAAGTCCCATAGTATGCCTTCTCATACTCTCCGTGCTCAACAAACTTGCGGGAGAGAATGTCTAGCTCAAACTGTGCGCGTGAAATGAAATGGTAATCATGACCATCCACCTCACCATCTTTCCGAGCTCGACTTGTGTCTGTACACAAAACATATCATATTAATTCACAATAAGTGATTAATTAAAGAATCTTAACCCATCTTAAATAGACTAGAATAATTTTAAAACATATATGGAAAGTTTATAAAAAGCATTCTTTGGATCTGTAATAATAATCTATTTATGCTTTGAGATAATTTTTTTTCAAATGCCTATCTATTCATTCCAAGTATAACTTATAAACTTTTAGGAGGTTGCATTGTGTTTTCACATTCCTCTCTGATGAGTTCTGATAGAATAAAACTTAGGTTCACGGGATTGGGTGGTAACGATAGATTTTCTTCAAGAGGCAGCCATTGTGTCTTTGTTTAATGGCAGCAATGTAAAGTGTGAACTGTGTATTTCTTTTCATTGCAAAAGTCATATTGTGTTCATTCCCTTTTATATGTTTCTCTTCACCTTTCCTGTATCTTCTTCCGAATATAGTAAAATAAACAGCAACAATCAATAACACTAACACATTCTTAAAGCTTTCCTTGCCACATCTTCATAAGGAAGTGTATCTGCCTGTGAGAGTGAAAGCTTGAATAAGACTTGTTTGTAAATCTGGAATATTCCACAGTATCATTTCCTTGTCAGTCGTATACCCTATGGTCTGACCAATGCACGCCTTTCAACCCTTAGTTAAATAAAGTATATTTAGTGGCAAGCTAAAAGCAAGAAAAAAACGTTTTAAAGTCTCTGAAATAAAGTCAGAAACTGCATTAATTTTTTTACCAGACAATCTTATCAAAAACATATTTATGGATACTAATACACATGATGTGTTACTTACTGCATGAAAGCCTTTGCTTACCCATGGGAGAATGTGTGCCACTGTTTGGAAAACACTATTACCATATTTTAAACAATGTTCACTTATAAAGATAAGCTATGTTTTCAATTATAATTATTTATCCTAGAGCTTTACATAACTATTTGTTTACATTTTATATTGTACTTACTTCTGTCTTCTATAATAGAAGAAGTCACACAAACATTAGGTAATAGTTCGGCATTGTTGCCTTTATCAAACAAAAAGAGAAGAAGGAATATACTTCACACAAACACAGTGTTTGTGTGAAGTATATTCCTTCTTTTCGCTTTGTGTTTGATATAAGCAACAATGCTGAAATATTACTCAATGTGTGTTTAAATGTGTGAGTGACTACTTCTACTATAGAAGACAGAAGAAAGGAAGAAGTTGTCACTTATGTGCATTGGATTCTTCCCACATTTTTCCTCTTTCCCTAGGTGGGCTTTCTTCATTAAATTTACTATTATTCAGGGAGTCAAACCAGAACCAGAACTGGAACCCTAAAAACACTATTCTGAAGGAAAGGAACCATTAAATAATTTTAGGTTCATAAAGGTTCTAAAAGGTTCCTAGTTTACAGAAATGTATATAATTTTGAAAAGTTGGACACATTTTGTTTTTCTTTCATTAAATTAATTTAATTTTGAAATGTTGTGTTTTCCCCTTCCTCAGTAAGTTCTGAAAGGGCTTGATATATTTTTGTTTACTACTTTGTTTGAAACCTCTTTTCTAGGGTGATTAGAAAAGAGTTAATGAGCCCCTAGCAATATACACAAATTTTATGTTCCAGAGGAATGTGGTGACTGTCACATTGTTCTTCTGTTTTCTCACTTTAATGTTTAAGCTAGAGGTTTAAAAAGCTGTATTTAGCTTTGATAAGAAGCAGATAATACTCCATTCCTTGGAAGTTGAAATACAGAAATTAAGAAATCATCTCTCTTGGACAAGAAGTCTAAGCCTATTGTACTTAGTACTTTCTTGAAGTGAAAACTGATAATCTGGTGGTTGGTTGAACAAATTATATTAGGGGGGAAAAGGGAGATGGAGGTGGCAAAATGCAAACCTTAAATTCTTTCACTCAAGTTTAAATTAAGAAGTAGCTCTGTGAATGTGTTCCTTGTGTACAGTGTGGAATTGATTATTTTTGTTTGTTATTATGTGATTTAAATAATATTATTGATAGGGCACGTTATAGAAAACCCAGTTCGGAAGTTAGTTGACTGTGAGATTGACGGTGACAGATAAAGATGCAAATTAAAAGGATGCACTATTGTTGTTAAGGTACATTATAATATATTTTTAATCTATTAGTACTTTTGATCCATTTACTTAATTTGGCGTGGTTAAAGATTAAGGACTTCATTTAAGTACTTAAATTTATTTAATTGTTTGCAAAACTAGCTGCCACTTCTGTTCTAAAAAAATCTAGCCCTCACCACTCATCCAAGCTATATACATGTTTGTATCTAAACTCTTTGGACTTGTAGTAAGACTAGTAACTAGCTACTAGCCCATTTCAATGGTCGCATAGTCTAAAACTGGGGTCCCTAACCCTATGGTCGTGGGTGCACACCGGGTCTTTTGCGTCTGCCCGCCACTTTTTGACCACAGATGAAAAGTTCTTGACTAATAATTTTAATGTCACTTTTCCGACAAAAATCAAGTTTGTGCTTATCTCCAGGTATGTTCTCAAAAAGTTGGTGATTGAAAGCCCCCCGGTTTCCAATCCCTCCCTCTTATTCCTCTTTCTTTGCAGCTCATTTACAAAGTGTACTTTTACTTGGTTTTGCTTTTTCCTCATCTCAAAAACCTACCCCCTTCCATCATTCTCTTCACATTCACTAATACCATCCTTATACTTTCTATTTCCTTTGTACATATCTTGGCGTGGGTCTACCCAGCTTTGTCGCCTGAATAAACACAGAATAAATAATATATATTAAAAATGTACCCAAGCACCAAAATGGTGGTAAGTAGTTAAATAGTTCCTTGTGTCTTTATTTTGGTCTTGTTAAAACTGTAAATTAAGCAGTGTTTTTTTTTCCATTTATTTTGTCAACTTGGAGGGGTTGAATCCCCTCTTTCTCCCCATGGCTACGGCCTTGAGTATTACCCACAGCCACATGTAATGTCACAATTATTGTTGGAAACTTAACAAGGCAGTTGACCGATCGTGTGTATAGCGGTGAGGCTGATCTCTGAGCCTGGCGGGAGTTAGTAAATTTGCCTTGAAAAAGTAATTGGTGCCCACCGCACTACCGTTAGTTTTGAATGTGCTCCAAGGTACAAAAAGGTTGGAGACCTCTGGTCTAAAGGCAGCACTCTCACAGTAGACTAGACTGCCGTTGACAGAAAGATTGAGATTCAAAATTTGAGTTTTGGTCGGGTTTACTAAGAGTGTTATTTCCAAAGTGGTTTTCCAATTTCCTTCCACGAAAATGCGGATAAACTTCCTCTAAATATAAAAATATAACATTCTTCATTCATTAAAAAACCACTATCAAAATTAGTAGACCTATATTAACATAGCCCAAACAAATAGAAACACGCTGTGCTAATTATTTTTAAAAAAATTAAAGAACCGGAACACTATCAGGAATCGAAAAGAACCAGAACCTTTATTGTTCTCTAACCGTAACCAGAACGAAAACCTTTAAAATATTTGTTTGGAGAATGGGAACCAGAACCATAACTGATACAAATTTTGGTTCGACTCCCTGCTCGTATTAGTTTATTTTCTCTTTTTCTTTGGTTTTATCGATTTACATTATTATAAAATTATTCAACCACTGGGCCACCTCATTTTGAAACATTGTACTCGCATTGATGTGCACACAGATTGAACGTTAAACTCACTTAGCCAGATTTGCCATTAGTGGAAAAAATTGAGGTTATATCCTAGTTGGGTGTACATTTACTATGTAAACTCTACATTCCTCATCCCTATCCCAGTAGTGATATTAAAGTGTTAATAGTCTTTTTATTAATTTCATTAAAATTTCAAAAACTGTCAAAAAAAGTTTGACCTTTACATGTAATTTTTAAAGCTTCTGTATAAATTTGTAGTTACTCAAATAAAAGTGTGCACCCCATGAAGGTGAAACCCCTGCAGGGTAGGATAGGGAAGGCGAGATTGGGGTGGTATGGATCCATCTCAATCTAACAAAGATTTTACTTCTCCTGACAATTGTTGAAAGAAGTTTCATTTAAAAAGAAACAGTTATAGAAGCTTAAACTTACGAGGAATTGCTGCAGCAAACCTTTCCGAGTCTTCCATTAACCTCTGTCTAAGTTCATGCCGACCAATGTTAGGAGGACCAATGAGGACGACTGGCCTCTTGTGATTGGCTCGTGGGTAGTACATCAATACTTCCTCGTATGTAAGAATTTCATCAGCATCATAATCTGCCAAGAAGAAAATCTATTAACGTAACCATTAAAAAAGGAAAGGAAACTATACTATACTATACTATACTATACTATACTATACTATACTGTACTATGCTATACTATACAATTATTGTGAACTGTTATAGTTGGATTCAGGAAGATATGTGTTTCAGGGTCATTTTGGTGTTGCCTATTGTTACACAGCATGGAATACCGTTATCAAGCAGAGCGGTTCTCATTCATACATGCTGACGTTTAGCTATGAAGAATGTAGGCATGAGGGGAGAGGGGTTTCCATGTTCACATAAACTTGAAACCCACAAACAAATGACGATCAGCATAGAATATTTTTTTTATATACAATGTTGTCACACTCATATCATGACATGTATATTTTTGTTTTACAATTAGCTTATTATAAAAACAAATATAAGAAAACTCAGGAATGGCAGCTTATTGGAAATGTTACAAAAAAAACAATTAACAGTTTTAATACATTAGACATATTTTAAAAACAAAGCATTATTACGCATGATAGTTTTTACACTCTTTATAATTAATAACACCGATAATAATTATATATTTTATTCGACATCTAGGACAAAACAAGTAAAACAAAACACAGCGGAACATTCAGAAGTCTTTTGTGTCTTCTTGTTTGTCAAGGTTAGCCTACAAAGTGCTCTAATGAGTGGTTGAAATTAGTCAAGTCCCAACACGTGTGTGTGTGTGTGTGTGTGTGTGTGTGTGTGTGTGTGTGTGTGTATATATATATATATACACATGCAAATATTTAATCAAATTGTTAATATTTTGCATTTTTGGCCAAGCTTGTTTATATTTTGTAGTTGTACAATTTCCTCTTACCATTGTTAAGTTATTATGTAATTTAAAGTTTGTAGATTAGGTGTAGGTAAAATAGACTTGTCTAAATCTAGTTGTAGTTTTTGACTATTTTTAATAGATAACATATCTGTGTCTGAATAGTTCATACAAGTGTACTTGAAAAGTGGATAGAGCTTTGCCTTTTATTTTATGGATTATTAACTAAAAGGTGAATAAAATTTTCCTATTATCACATAGTTATATTGTGAATAAATTGGATAAAATATAAGCTAACGTTAAATAAAACTGATTTGTTAGTTTATTTATAAACATACATATTATAATTAACTAAATTTATTTATTTAATGTGCTTATCTTTTTCCAAAATACATTTATCTTTTGTTTAAAAATTTGCCATAGAGTAAAACACGAGCTAATAATTTACTAAGAATAATAATTTCTTGATATAGGCCTCAGTAGATAAACCAGGAAAAATAGCAGATTTTATTCATTTTGATAGGTGCTTTAAATAAATATAAATATTTTACATAATATGATTTTGTTGCACTATGTTTTGAGAAAACTTTTTGGGGCAAACTTGTATGAATAATTTTTGAAATGTCATCCTTTGCATTCTAGTGATTATACTTTAAGTATCCTTCTATCAAGTGTAATGTACAGTTTAAAAACAGAATCAATTTAAGAACTATCATATTTTAATTATTTCACTTATTTTACATCTGTTGACTGTTTTATACATGAAACATAAAATGAAATTTTCTAAAATATTGAGTTTTTGTTTAATGTAAAATGGAGCCAATGGCATATTCCACAGGACACATAATCAAAGATCATAGTACAAAGTTAATGAGAACAAAAATAATTTGGTTTAAACAGTCTTGGTAAGATATGTCAGCACTAGATGTAAGCACCAGGCAGTGAGCTTAAATATCTTCAACACTTCCTCCTAAGTTACAGTATGGGACTCTGAAAACTATCCTGATTTTAAACAAATTTGCTTAGTGCATGCTTCATTGATAAACGTATATGTAAAAACACCCATGCAGCATGTAGCATCTGATATCTCTGACCCTTACACCTTGGTTAATACTTCCACCAGCTTTTGTTTATCAATATGCTCTGCAGCAATTTGAATCAAGGTAGCACTTGCGTATGGAGTAGTGCTGCACTTCAATATGGTTCCATCTCTTGCGGAACTCTGGAATGTTTGTAAGTCTCACAGCAATTGTGTTGTGCACACGTAGCAATGGCATTGTGTCACTTTTTGCACTGAGTTTGCCAAGAAGATAGTTCAACTAGAGCAATTCTTTATCGACTTTGCTGGTAGTGACAAAAACTGCTTCTGTAGTTAACAATGCTAATGACCTCTGCAAATGGCTTGCCCATGCTTTTGCATCTCTTGCGTAGATAGATAAGCCACCACTCATCAACCATCATGACTTGATATAAGCGTAAAGTCTATGGTGCTGAATTGATCAAGTGTTCCCTTACTGTTGCTTGTCTGATACATATATTTGTAGTAGCTTGTTCCTCACATATACTTGTCCATCCAGTCTGCTTTTGTCGGTTGCTTTATTGCTCGAGCAGCATAGAAAAAGCTATGTCTAGTTTTTTTGTCATCATTAGGTACATGAGGCAGGCTACCATCTTGCAATATTATACATGGCCTTTAACCAATTTATTGGTTCTACCATAATTTCAATCATAACGCCATGCCACTGAATTTGCCTCATATATGTTGAATAGCTCTAGGGCTATTTTAGTGTAAGTGTGTTGACACACATAGATAACTCCCAAATGTTGTTA
This sequence comes from Timema cristinae, assembly GCA_039000515.1. Taxonomy (NCBI): domain Eukaryota; kingdom Metazoa; phylum Arthropoda; class Insecta; order Phasmatodea; family Timematidae; genus Timema; species Timema cristinae. Next base: position 20,802,552 of record JBCFYV010000935.1, read on the forward strand.
ATTCTGCATGTCGAGGAAGTTTTCAAGAGAGCCTTTTATCTTGAAGTTGAGAGACAGCTAAACTATGAGCTCATTGACTTCATCTTTATCGCTAACATTGACTATACCATCATCAACAAAGATGGCGATAATCAATTTCTTGTCGTTGCGTTGCACGAATAGATAAACAAGGATCAGCTGAAGTAGCTTCTAATCCCTATTGTTTCAGGAAGTTTACAAATCACAGATTCCAACACCATGGGGTCAGTTTGAGACTGTATAGTCTTTGTTTGAGTTTGCACATTCGGTCATTGTCATCATCAGTGAACCCTTCGGAGTTCTGGTTGATGCATGTATACTTCCTCTTGAGGTTTTCTGTACAGGAAAGCCTTCGTAACATCAAACTGACATAGTTTTATAATAAAGGAAATTGATAAAACTAAAGAAATAGGAAAAATAAAATACTAAGAATAAGAATAAATTTGATGAAGAAAGCCCACCTAGGGAAAGAGGAAAGATGTGGGAAGAATCCAATGCACAAAGGTGACATCTTCTTCCTTTCTTCTGTCTTCTATAGTAGAAGTAGTCACACACACATTTTAAACACAAATATAATAATATTTCGGCATTGTTGCCTTTATCAAACACAAAGAAGAAGAGAGTACAAATAACACAAACAAACTTGTGTTTGATAAAGGCAACAATGCCGAAATATTATTATATTTGTGTTTAAAATGTGTGTGTGACTACTTCTACTATAGAAGACAGAAGAAAGGAAGAAGATGTCACCTTTGTGCATTGGATTCTTCCCACATCTTTCCTCTTTCCCTAGGTGGGCTTTCTTCATCAAATTTATTCTTATTCTTAGTATTTTATTTTTCCTATTTCTTTAGTTTTATCAATTTCCTTTATTATAAAATTATCTAGCCATTGGGCCACCTCATTTTTGAAACTGACATAGTTGCAATTTATCTACAGTAACAAATGCAAGCACAGAGTGTGTCATGTCGTAGCATGCTACCCGACTGAGAGTTTAATTTTACACAATCCCCTTCTTTTGAGCATAACTTTTAGCAAGAAGGTAAGCTCGCAACTATTGAATTGATCTGTCGGTATTTAGCTTCATGTGGAGTACCCAGCAATTTTTTAATGATTTTGACACCTTTTGAACCCTCTACTAGCTCTCTTCCCATGTGTAATTTTTGACCAGGGCATTAGTTTCTTCCTTCATGGCTGTAAGCTAGTATGATTTTTGTATTGAATTCATGGCTTCATTGTATGATGTTGTCAACCACATTTTAGGCTGCCTAAAGCATGTAGTCTCTCGACGTCGTCCACGTTGGCTGCTTTACTGTAGTGTTTTTATCACTGGATTTTCTTTTACAGATCTTCCTCGATTGGCAACACAAAATCATTTTCAGGCTCCAATAACTTTGACTTAGCCTCATCTTTTTGTTGTTCTGAAGCTGCTTCTTTTGCAAAAGAGTGCTTCTCACAATCATTTCAGCCGAAGAGTTTGTGCAAATACATTCCAGCTTGAAGTAAATATCATGTGAGAGCACAATCTTTTCACACAATGGCACATAAACCTGGTGCACACCCTTGTTATTCAGGTAACTAACCACAAATCAAACCCCCTCGTCAAATTTCTCCCGAAATGGTTTTGGGATGTGTGCCTAACAATCCACACCAAACACATGCAAGTGATTCATATTTTTAGTCATGCGACTGTTCCATAATTCCATTGGGAATATACTAATAGCTGGTGTTTTATCAGTGCGATTCAATATATACACACAATTTCACATAGTTATGCCCACAATGACCTAGGCAATCCACTCAACCAAGATTATTGACCGTGTGAGAACTACAACTGTATGGTTTTCATGTTCTGATGCGTTGTTTTTCTCAAATGTGTATGGTGTTGGCAACACCAATGCAATGTCACAATAAGTGAGAATACAACGAACTTCTTCGCAGTCGAATTCCTTGCCATCACTATCATCACAGCAAAACATTTTGACCCTGTGCCCAGCAGTTAAAAGTTCACTTAGAAAAGGGTGTAGACACTGGTAAATTCATACTTTCACTTAAGAAAAACGATGATACTTACTGTAACCATCCTTAAAACATACAAAGTACCTTGTACCTTGAAAACCTTCCACCGACATTAGTCTGTTGACATCAGCATTGATCTTATCACCGGCAACCTGTGGTAAATCCGTTTGTGGCTTGAAGGGCTTCCAGTGTGCTTTTCCCAGGGTATATCCATCACAGAATTCTGCTGTTTCTGCCACGTTTATCTTCATGTCTATCTGCTCAAGCACCTTCCATACATGTCACTTGTCTTGATGCCCTAGTCGCCCATGCCAGAGCTGCAGTGTTTTTGACACCGGCGCAATATTGACCTCTAAGTGACTCTCGTGGAACCAGGACACACTTATTCATGATGTACATGTTGTTGTCCACTCGCCAATGCTACGACTTAATTGTCGCATCAAAACATAGTGTATTTATGGCGTGTCCACAAGCTAACACTACACTCTGTCGTAATCCAAAATGAAAAGAATGTCTACCAATTCCTGGGTCACGTCGACTTGGCTCTATTAGATGCACTAATAAGCTTTTTGATATATATTTTACCATCTATCACAATTAGGATTGCCAGATAAATTCAATTTAACAAACGAAACCGAAAAAAGATTAAGTCTGTTGTACCTTCTAGAACTTAAAACGTCTAGCCCAAAAAGAATGACAAAAAAATAACACAAAATTTCAGTCCACTGAATAACTTCCTTTGTTTGAATGCACAAACAACCTCACACAAATAAAACAAACTAGTCAACATGCACTTTCACAGCCAGGTTTTAATAAGAATTTACAGAGACAGTATGATCTGGACCTAAAATTTTACTTTGTATTATATAAATTGCAAATGTCTAAGGATAACTTTGAGTTATTTGTTCGATAGAAAATTACAACAATGGCATATTCCAAAGAACATATCACTACAGATCATTCATTGTACAAAATTTACCAAGTACAAAAATTATTTAGTTAAAAAAATCTTAGTAAGATCTGCAAGCACTAGAAGGCAGCACCATGCATTAAGTTTATCTGACATCAATGAGGAAATCTGAGCTAAACAATCACTAATATAGAATGCACTTAAGATACTCTGAACAAAACACTATCAAATATTACATGTTGCCATGGAAATGTGTGTTTAAGAAATAGAAACCAAGTAGCAACAGCTGTAATTTAATGTATGATAAGTATTAAGCAATGTATCTAATTTAATAAGTCAAAGCGTGTTGAGTTAAAGTGTACACCTAAAGTGCAAGTGTAGTACTCAGACTAACCAGATATAGCCCATGTTTATTTAAGGGCTTTTTTCACAACATGCTTAAGCCACTCTGTTTCAAACATATATATAATACCAAAATTAGCGCCAATACCATTTAGAAACATTTATAATTTATTTTTTAGTGTATTATTATTATTATTAATATTATTATTATTATTAGCACCGCGTCTTACTACCCATTCGGCTTATACGCACTTACGCTAATGTGTATTGGTAGGGTGATTGTGAGATGAAATGAAGGACCTACAGTTTAACGTGGAATCCGAACCACGGTGGAGGCCTGGCATTCCCCACATTCACAAGATGTCTTGTCAGAGGTGAAGGAAGGGTTTGGTAATCAGATAAATCTTTGCCGGGACCGAGGATTGAACCCCGGCCGCCAGCATAGAAGTCAGACACCTTACCCATAGACCACCAGGTCACCCTATTTTTTAGTGTAAATGTGTAAGATTTTAGACACCACAAAAGAAATGATTAAACAATGTGACAAACCATATTTTTATTTTAATGAAATTTGTACCATAAATATGTTACCCTAGTCATATAAATCAAAAGTGCTTAGAATTATGTTTACAATCCACAGTTCATGTATTTTATAAGGAAATTAAACTCACATCTTTATTCAAACTATATTTAAATGGATGCCAAGGGAATGGGCATGAACCAAACTAAATGATAATATCAACGATTTGTAACGTATATTTGTTTGTTTTCAATTGAAGCACTTACCATCAGCAGTGCTGGTTGTATATAAAGGGTAGCCCCCATCATTGTAGCTCCCATATGGAGCTTTTTTCTTTTTCTTTTTTGGATTCTTCTTTGCACAAAGCAACGTCCCGGCCTTCTTTGACTTTTCCTTGGTTGTTTTTTCCCCTGTTATCGTCTGCTTCATTGCCTCTCGTCTAAGAAATATTGAAACAATGTTAGGTACACAAATATAAGAAATTTACCGGAATATGTAAAGTAATTATGACATTAGTTATTCTTATGTAACACCACTGTGTTATCAAACAGTAGATATGATAAATTTGTTTCAGACTTTTGTTGTTGTTGTTGTTGTTGTTGTGTAAATCACTTTTAAATCAATGAAAAACAAGGTTATGTATAATTTTGATTTCAAAATTCATTTAATCAACATTTCTTTAAGAGTTGGATATAAAAGGTGATAATGCACATTTTGCTCCCCTGGCAACATGGTAATAAACTTTAACCTTTACTTTTATTAGAAAGTTAATTTGTGTAAAGGGCCCTACACATGGTAAGTCAGAACTGAGAGTTCAAGCTGCCATGTGTGTGCAAGAACAGTGGACTGATAAGTGAGAACTGATGGACTGAAGGATTGATGACTTTCCATCAAATTGGACAAAACTGACATGTGTAGGGAGAGTGGGAGTGAGTTCAGTCCAAACCATCAGTCCATCAGTCTGCCACCAAGTGCCGTGGAGCAAATATCATTGTGTGTAGATCTCCTGTGTATTGTGAGTGTTTTATAGCTTTCTGGCTCTTGCTGGAGATTAATACTAAACCAGTGTCCTCACTTTAGTAGCCACTCCTTCACCCAAAATTTTATTTTCAGTCCCCTCTTTTATTTCTACTTTTTTTTTTTAAATACTTGCAATTACAGCGCAAAGTCTCTTCCATATTAAATCCAAACAATAAAACATGTCCAACATCAACCACTTTCTAGTTCAAACTGACATGTATGTGCAAAACTTTAATTCAGTTCAGACTGATCCATCTGAACTGAGAATTGGATTAACCGTGCGTGAGCAAAACCTCAGTTTAATCCAAATTGATCATATAGGACTGACCATTTAGAACTGAAAGATGGATTTATTTTGTGTGGGGCCCTTAGGAATCTTAAGCTAGAGTTTGTGAACACTAAAAAGTAAAGAAGTATGAACCTAATGTGATTATTATGAGCAAGTATAAAAATGATTTAAATAAGTTACTACACAACATTAAAATCTTTAAGATTTCAACAACCAATGGCCTATCATGGTGGTTGAATGATTTAAGTCAGCTCAGCCCGAGCCATGATCCTGTGCGGCCTGTGATCATTTTAATGAAGCAATGTACGTATGTACGTACATATATATCTGTTCGTCCATCCGTCCCTCTTATCCATCCTATCATCATCATCTTCATCATCAACTGTTTCCAGCCTGTGGCCCGGTCAGTTTATATTAAAATAGCTCCATTGTCCTCCATCCTTCTCCTCTCACTTGCACACCTTCTGTTAACTGCTCCTCCAAACTCTTTTTCAGCCTCTCTCGCGGTCTATTTCCAACATTTTCTTTGGCAACCTCTCATTTTCCATCCTCATTACATGCCCATACCATCTCAGTCTTTGATTCCTCTAATACCTCATGTACTCAAACTCTTTACTAGATAACATACAATATTGCCCAATTCATCTTATCTTATACACTGTAGAAATATATCATATGAGATTATCTCTATAAGTAAAACCTCTTTTCACTTTTTCGAGTGCATTCTTCACCAATTTTCTTTTTCTCCCTTTTGTGTCTTTTTGATTTACTCTTTTAGGAAGTTGCATTGCACATTTCAAACTCCCTCCTAATGGGTTCCAATAGAATTAAACCTTGGTTAGAGGCTTGGTAGGTAATGATCGATTATCTTCAAGAAGCAGCGATTTCCTCTTTGCTCAATGGAGTCACTGTTAAGTGTGAACTTTTCGATGTAAAAACCAAATTGTGTTCATTCTGCTTTATATGTTTCTATTCATTCTCTTGAGTTAATGAATGCATCAACAATGGACAAAACCAATTCTAGAAGTTTTAATAATACAACTGTAATGTTTATTTACTTTCCAAAACAGACTCCCCATACATTAGCAAAGTTCTCCTAACACATGGGTCGAGCTGTTAGTATTTTATCTCAACAATTTATGCAACTCCATCACTCAGGTAAATGTGCTGTCTATCCCTCCTACTATATATACCATTATTTAGACCAGTGTTCTATTCTACATAACCTAAATATATTATTTCATAATACCTTTTATTCTTTCATAATAATTGTCAAAAGGTTTGAAAGTGTTGTGATATATTTCAAAAATAATAAGTAATGTTGCTCAACTAGAAAGAAAATGCTCTAAATCAAATTTGTCTTAATCATAGAAATTAAATTATATGAAAATTGTTTTTTTTCACAGGATTTAAACAAAATTTATTTCCCAAAGAAAACAGAAATTACCATGAGTATGCCTTAGTTGAAATAATATAGTCATCACATTATATTGTACAATTTAACAAGTGAACATATCATCTTTTTATTTGCACATTATGAAAACAATAGTTAAAATACAAGGTTTAGATTATCGTGGATTTTAATATGGTAACCATGGCTTGTAGATTTTGAAGGAAAAAGTTTTGGCAAAATAAATATAAACTAAAATGTCGCCATAGTTGATTTTTGTATTAAAATATTTGGAGGCAGACAGGGGTGACCCTCGTTCCCTCTCAATACTCCCCATGAGCCCCGTATAAGCATATTCTAGTTTAAGAGAGATGTCCTTACTGGTGCTGGAAGGTGCGACTAGGAATGAGCCCCGCAAGCGACTGGTCCTCCTCTCCTTCTCGGAACGCCTGCCACCAGTTAGGATCATCCTGGCTGATAATATGTAGAATATCTCCCTTCTGAAAGCTGATGCCTAGTTCCCTGCATGGGATGTAGAGGTCATCCTCAGGGTCATAGTCGAAGTGAGCCTTCACATTCATCTGGAGGCCAACATAACATTTTGCACTTAATTCTGAGGGTTTCTAAATGTTATATTTGAAAACTACAGTACAGTTATGTTCTGAGCAACAATATGAGCCTAAACATGCTGCTTTTTCTATAAACTGTGAGGATTGTTGTTAAAATCTTAACTAAAACACCACTAAGTACACTCGGTCTAACTCGGAAGGTAACAGTCTTACTTTTGACAGCTTACACCATAACCCTGTCATATAGACTATACCAGGCTGGTCCAATATTTTTCATCCTAAGGGCCAAATCTGACTATCAGATTGCATCGTGGCCGCAAATATATTTAGTAAACCCATCAACTTAATTTAGTCCTACAAACAACACTTAATAAACAACTAGTTTCAATACTTATAATAAATTGTTTTTTAGTTTGTAGAATTTTTCAAATTTTACTGCCAAAAATAGGTTTATTGATCTCTCAAAAGTGTACGATGAAATATGTACTCACACACACTTTCCGAAAACAACTTAGCATTAAAATATATATTTATAGGTTATAAATATGATTATTGTTCAAATAATGTATAAGGAAATGCAATCAAGATATTTTTAAATCAATATTTTTATTTGAATCACTAGCTATTTTACATTTACCACCAAGGGTTTCCTTTAATTTTCCTCCAAGATACTGTGAGGGCCCCTTTTCAGGGGCCGCCGTTGGACCACATTGGGCTATGCTATTGTGGCAGTGCCAGATTTACAACGTGGGGGTTTCAGGATGACATACAGTGTAAGGGCCCCTAAAAGCCCATGTAAATTACAACATAGAGGGTTTGAGGAAAGGTAAAAACTGAGCAAATGCTTGATTTTATAAAAATATTATAAATAATAACCAAGTAAAAGGAAGTATGCTAGATAAATACTGCATAAAAACACTAATACACAAGCTTTTATTGCTTTCTTTGCGGCAAGCATGTCAATAATGTATTTAAAGTCAATTTAACTTTGTATATCATTTTCCATGCTGAGTAAGGAAACATGTGTTAGGCAATTTTGGTTCATGGTTGTTTGGAGCCGGTTTTTTATCAACTTAAAACATTTATCAATTTTTTATCAAATTTAAACTGCACACCAATCAATTTATTTTTACCTAATTATTTCATGCAGAAAGAACATTGTGGACAAAAAAAAAAAAAAGGATCTACAATAAAAATAATCAATTGTTCTTTCTTGTGGAGTTGTGGGGTTTGTGGAGTCCTCTCTAAGTGGAGACTGCATAGTGATAAAGCAAGGAAAGATTACTATCTTAGAGGATAAGCAAAGATTACACATATGAAAATTTGTTATTCAAAATTGAAATGTCACTAAAGTAATTATAATTTTAAAATATATTTTAGCATTTAAACATTAAAATAAGCCTTATTTAATTTTCAAATGACAGTTGCACCATCTAAATTTTAGAAACTATTTTACTACAATATTAAAAATAATATCCGAATCAATATTCTTAACTTTGGTATAACGTATCTCACTGTCTGCCTTTATCACAAGGTGCATGAACAATTTGTTGAAGAACGAAATTAAGTTTTCTCAAAACAAGTCCATTAATAAAGCAATACAATATTTGATTTCATAATATTTGGAAGAAGGTGCAGGAAGGTTTATGTCCACCTTTCATGTACCTTCTTCCAAATATACTACAGTTACCACAAAGCCCAAAAAGAGGTTTTCCTTAATGAGAAATATTTTATTTCATAATGTCTTAAAGCGAATAAAAACAAATTTGATGTAAAATGTTACACATTTCAGTGTTTGATACAATATCCTTGAAACAATTAAATGTGGGCACTTAATGTGGCTTTACAAATACCACTTCAATAATTATTTATATTAGTAAAAACATAAAAAATAGAATGTCCTTAATTAGTGTGACTACAGTTTTAGTAATTAATCTAGAGGAAAGTGGAGAAGACTGGCAAAGGTGATGGGAGGAAAGGAGGCTTAAGTTTCAAACAGACCCAGCCAGGGGCTGGAAGCTATTCATGATCATGATGATGAATAGAATGATAATATAAGAGTACTATTGCATGAATTCGTGATCGAGGAGATGAAGACAGATTTTTCTGAGTGGGAAACAAAGTGTTGAATTTCCAATATTATTATTTTTTAAATATTCTTTCCCCACTCAATATGAATTTAGCCACCCACATGTAATGATTAAACTTACTCAGAATCAAGTTAATTTCTAGCATGGTTTTGTATTTTGTACATGGGTATGTTTCAATTTCCTTCAAAATAGTCTTTTGGAGCATCCAAAAAGAAGTTTTTCATTGCAAACATTGATTGAAAGTCACTAATGATAACCCCTGTAGAAATAATTTGTATTTGATTTGTAAAATTATATGGATAATCAAAATAGTTGTGTCAACTTCTAATAATTCTTTCTAAAGGATTATTTTATAGCTGGCTTTTTAGGGGTGTATGAAAGTAGATCTGATAACTTTTACTAGCTGTCAGATAAGACAGTTTTGTTATAAACATTTGGAAGAAGGCTTTTACAATGAAAAGAAGAACACAATTCATACTTTAAATTGCTGCTGCTGCTGGACAAAGAGGTAACAGATGCCTTTTGAAGAAAATTGATCATTCTCGCCCAATCCCTTGAACTCTGTTTCATTTTATCGGAATTCAGGAAGGATTGTGAAATATGTAACACAACTTACTAAAAGAGGGGGAAAAAATTGTCACTTCTCCTGAAAAGCTTTGATAAAATGAAACCTAGGTTGGTGATTGGGTGGAAACGATCAATTTTCATCAAGAGGCAGCCAATACCTCTTTGTCCAGTGGCAGCAATGCAAAGTGTGAACTGTGTTGTTCTTTTCGTCATAAGAGCCGTGTTTGTTCCTTTTATATGTTTCTACAACCTTTCTTGTACCTTCTTCCAAATATGAATAGCAAAATACCTCAAAAAGCAACAGGCGGTTTTCCTTAAAGAGATAAAACCGTTTGTTATGAAATCAGGATTTACAAAATGGATTAAGATGGAACTTATTGCAAATGTAGGATATATTGTTTCTGGTTGGTTTCCCACCCATCACAAGCCACCATTGAAGGTGTTAAAGTGATGATAATAGAGTTTAGTAAGTGACTCTATATTATGCTTGATTCTGATCCTTATATAATTTATTTGCCTCTAACTTTAATTCTTATAATCAGTGCCCATACCATAAACATAAGCAATCAAAGTACTGCATAATTTATGACTATTGATCCAGTGAAATTTCATTTAGTTCTAATTGTTTCCATTTATATGACATGTTATCACTTTTGAAAATTTAATAGTAGTGACACAGTTTTTAAAATAGTCAAATAATATTATTATTAATTAATTATTATTATTGTTGTTATTGTTATGATTGTTATTATTATTATTATTATTATTATTATTATTATTGTTATCAGCAACACGTCTTACTACCCGATCGGTTATACGCACTTACACTAATGTGTTATGGTAGGATGATTGTGAGATGAAATGAAGGACCTAAAGTTTAACGTGAGATACGAACCACGGTGGAGGTCTGGCATTCCACACATTCACAAGTTGTGATTAATACACGCCTTGTCAGAGGTGAAGGAAGGGTTTGGCAATCAAATCATAGCCATGAACATTACCAACGATGTTCAAGATTTTTGGATGATTTACATCCAAAGACACTTTGGTTCAAGTTCTGGTGTAGGCTGTAGATTTATTTAAGGTTGGATATGTCATTTGTAGTTTGCTTCAAGTAAGGTCAATGCTGTATGGGCTACCAGTAAATGAAACCGTTACTATAAAATCAATGGGAAGACCTATAGACATCCGTAACTAATGACAAGTAGAGTGCAAGAGAAGCTTTCAAGCAGTTGTATCAAGGATGTCTCACCAATGTGTCTCTTGTGGGCGAATGTGGCTGTCTATTCCGAATCTCGGGCACTATGAGGAACGTTAATGTCCCCGTCATGCCAGACAGGATGTCACACACTTCGTTCACAGACTTCCCTCTCATTTCAATACCATTCACTTCCAGCACCTCGTCACCTTCGTGAAGTAGGCCACTCTTCTCCGCTGCGCCTCCTTTCACGATACGCCCAATTATCACAGCATCGCCTTCGTTCCTTACAGTAGCACCCTGGAAATAATGTAGTGATGAGTAGTAAAATGGGTTTAAATGATATTTTACAAATACCTTAAATGACAAAATAATATGCTTCAAACTCCAATTTTGTTAGGCACAAAAAGAGGTAACTGCAAGCTCAAGCTTTTTAATATCGAGTAGAGCATGAGGGAGCTACTCAGAAAGTTCCTAAGAATCAAGTCAAGCTGAACTTGACTTATATAAATTTTAAAATTAAAATAAGGCTTATATATGTAAATAAAAATATTATATTTTATATAATAATGGCATTAATATTTCATGGTGAGCAGTAAAATGACTAGTGCATATTTCACAAACAACATCCAGACAGTATAGAGCAGGGTGTCATGTAGTCAGCATAATGAGCCCTCCAGCAGTGAAAAATGAGCTGTCACCAGACAGGAATAATTTTATACAAGCAGCTCAAATTTTCTGGGCCGTAAATCTGTAGAGCTTATGTTAAAGACTCGAGCTCAAGCTTGAATATGAATACCCACATAACCAAAGTACAAAAACATTCAAAACACAGCACAGATTAATGATGTGTAATTTTGATATTGTGGTCTCTCCAGCATATAACTGTCTCCCTTATTATATTTTGTATCTCAATGAGTATATGTCCTTTCTACCTACTATTGTTAAAATTATATTTAAATTACATATACACTAGCAGTTGTGGATCACCACACAGGCACAAGAAGCATGTGTTTGGGATCTCAGTATCGAAGGGACCTCAAAAAACCAAAACAAGTTTTTTTTTCTTTTCATTTTTAACGTTTGGTCAATTGATACAAAATATAACATTGTAAGAATTATGTTGTATCTAGATGGGCCAAGCAAAGAATTTCAAAACTGCATGGAAACATCAGATTTGGTTTTCAAATGGTGTTGTGAGTGAAAGAGTTTTTCCAAAACCATTATTCCATGGATTCACTTTCAACATAGTTTTATAAACATATTGGACTCTCTAACTCCATCGAAACCAGGTCCTATTAATTTTGGATAACCTATTGCCTTCTTATATAAAGCCACAATCTTCGCATAGTGACACAAATTCTAAACAGGCATTGTTGTCAAATAAATCATGTTGTACTAATTAAGGATGGGAATTACACACCACATTACCAACAACACAAGTTATGTCACATGTGTTTAACTTCGGGCCCATGCAGAAAAAAAATTAAAAATAAATTTACATTAAATATATGAAGTTATCCGTTTTATTATTATTATTATTATTATTATTATTATTTCATAATACCTTTATTTCTTTCATAATAATTGTCAAAAGGTTTGAAAGTGTTGTGATATATTTCAAAAATAATAAGTAATATTGCTCAACCAGAAAGAAAATGCTCTAAATCACAATTTGTCTTAATCATAGAAATTAAATTATATGAAAAAAAATTTTTTTCACAGGATTTAAACAAAATTTATTTCCCAAAGAAAACAGAAATTGCCATGAGTATGCCTTAGTTGAAATAATATAGCCATCACATTATATTGTACAATTTAACAAGTGAACGTATCATCTTTTTATTTGCACATTATGAAAACAATAGGGACTTAACTATAGTTAAAATACAAGGTTTAGATTATCGTGGATTTTAATATGGTAACCATGGCTTGTAGATTTTGAAGGAAAAAGTTTTGGCAAAATAAATATAAACTAAAATGTCGCCATAGTTGATTTTTTTATTAAAATATTTATTATTATTATATATATTATTATTATATTATATTATTATTATTATAATATATATATACATACACACACACACAAGCAAATGTAATACCAATAATGCTAAAATGAATACATAATGTGATTTAGTGAGGGAGGGGGCAGAATTATGTTGCCCTTGGGGGCCTCCAACTGATTAATCCACCACTGTACACTAGAGTTTTGATTATCCAAACTGTACGGGACCGACAGGTGGCCAGATAATATAAAAGAAGGGAGAGGCTAGAACAAAAATATCAAAATTAAATGGAATTATTATTTTATTCTTGTAAAGAGAACAAATAATTTTAAATCGATTAGATGCAAATTTTATTGTAAACTGTAGTATGCAAAATGCAAAAGTCAATGTTTGAAAAATCGGTTATTGAAGTTTGTTTCCCAGCTTTACTTCTCTTCCTTGTCGCATGGTCACGCCAAGGCCATGATATATATTTGTCATATAAAACAGAATCTCAGATAATTGACAGTCGAGACTCTATCATACTAAGTTCCTTCATTTTTTAAAATTAAATTTAAGTAGGTATTTCATTCTTTCATGTACTTCTGTAATTAATAATAGACACAGTTAAATGAATCAAATCTAGATACTATGAATAAGGGATGATACGTCAGTGAATTTGGGACTGGATTTTATTATCATAAGTAAGCAATGGGAATAATTTGAGCAGTCATATGTAGTATTTTTTAAGATACAATTAATGACTACACACAATTAGCATAAAGGGTGACACGCTCATTAGTGTTATACTAAATTTTGGCTCTGGAACGCCATTTGTACATTGCATCCACAATATTGGATCCACCATCTTGTATTTTTTGAGTTGGTTTCCAGCGTCCCACCATTTGTTTCCATTGCCAGGGAAAATTATGTACAAATATCGCAAATAAAGAGTACACAGCAAATCGCGAAGAAAAATTTATGTACATTTATATAATTTGATTTCTGAAGAGACCGACAAAACAACTCTTTCAGAAAACGAAAATTATGAGGTTGATAGATATGAAGACATTTATCAGCCTTCAACGTCCAAAGATATAAAATTTGATTAAAAACATTGTAGTGGATTACAGGGAAAACCACATAGAAAAAACTTGCTGTATACACTAACGCATGACTGTGTAAAAAATACTATGAATATGTCAAAAATATTTATTTAGAGTAAAAAAATTAATATTTATTGATACATGCTATGATTATTTCCTTCCTATTCCTATAACACGATTATAAAAATTCAAGAATTATAAAGGTTTTAACTTACAAATTAATAAATTGATATACTATGAAAACATTTTTGTAACAAATATTAATTTCTTGGATCATACAAAATTAATAATCAGTAACAAAGGCCCTGATTACATTTTAGTTGTTAAAATTATGGAGTATGTTGCATAAAAATTGAAATATAAGATGGGAATCCTTTTACTGCGTGCAGTAGGGGCTTCTCACATATATAATTCTAAAAGACTTTATTTTATGAAAAACGTGAAAATTAACTATTTTATAGAAAATTTATCTTGAATAATATAGATAAGAACTCCCTTTTACTGCAAAATCAACATTTAACAAGACATTCCTGGAAATACTAATTTCATTCGTGGATTGAAATTCATCATAATCAGCTCTCAGGTACCGATAATTGTGATGAATGAAAACCTGTATATACCACATTGTAAACATACCAGTGGTTCATTAGTCTTCTCTATCTTGATTATCTTAATGTTGGCGTCCTGTGGGAACTTCTCCGAGGTGTCGTCGTCCACTGGGGACACCATGACCTCTGTGTTGGAGGGGGATTGGATGGCAGAATGCTGCAACGCAATGTTGTCATGGGCCAACAACAGACCCTCCAACTCGTAACGGGTCAGCAAGTCTGACAACTCGGCCGCATCCGCTAGTGAGCAAGGCTGGATGGCGTCCAGGCACTGACACAAAAAATGTTTAGAATAGATTAGTTTTAATTAAAAGATAGTTTTAAAAATCAATTGAATATTTAAAAAAAAGTATAAATAAAACAAAAAAAAAAGAATTTTTCAGTGTTATAAATAGGTTTCAATGTTCCATCCCATTTGTATAAATCATATTTGAGCAGAACTAGTCCAAATTTGGCTTGTTATGGCCCAATGACCTGGTCAAGATTTGGATTAACCTGCATACAATTGTAACTAGCCATGTTAAATTACCTTATAATTTTTTTTTTTACACAAAAGTGAATGTCTTAATAAATACTCAACTAACACAGAGTTAAATTAGCCGTAGTTTAACTTTATTCAAACTAACCCACATAAAATGTAAAACTCTATTTATACAACTTCTTAAAATTATAATAAAAATATTATTTCATAAAATGTGTAAAAACATTTGATTTAACTTTTTAAGAATCAAATAGCAAAAGCTGTTATATTTGTTTTAGTGATGATTTACTCACATCTAGCTATCATATTCTGAAAATTGAAAAATGACACCTAGACCCGGTCTCGGGTTCGACTCCTGTGTCACTTTTCAATTTGCAGTATATATAACTTTTTTATTTGACTTATTTCTCAAATTTAACTTACCTGTGCAGAGAAACACATTTGACAACACAGCTAGTTTGAGCAGTGTCATGTAGGACAGACACATTATTGTAAATTATAAAACATTTTGTGTTGTATTAAAAGTGTACTAACTAATAAATATATATGTATATTTAAATATGATAGGTCCTATCATTATTTTGTAGCAACTATAGGTACATAACTTGTATTGAAGGGCTAATTCATAAGCATAATTAGATTAATTCATTTTAAATTCACCCAAAATTCAAGAGAGTTTTTCCATATGAGATATTTCTCTTTGAGGAAAATATATTCATGGTTTCATTATTGTTTTCATTCAAAATTTTCTTTATTTTTAATAAGGAATTTTAATTTTTCAGACATTAATCTTCGAGAGTGGTGAAGAGCAGTCGTATTCAACCTGGAGTATAAAAAACCTCTTAAGGGGTATGTAAGAGTTATATATACTATTTAATAATAAAGACACAACAATCAGGGCTCGATTAAGGTATCCTTCTCTCTGTTCTAGATGTAGATGATATAATATGTATAGCTTGCATTATGTACCAACAACTTAGGGATGATTAGACCTTGACAAAGACATTCATGCAGCCGCAAAGCAACTTAAAGTTTCATAGAAAAAAAAAAGAGGAGGGGGAGATAATACATTAATTTTAACCACTGTGTGTATATATTTAGTTCGCTTTTTCTTTGATGCTAAGATCTAATTTAATTATAAAGTTGCATTTTAATAACCCAAAATCACAACTCCAGTTTTTTTTGGGTCAAATTTAATGTATTTCCTCACTTTGTTTTTTCCAGGCATAAAAAATCCTCATGTTTCCTTGGTTCTCCCAATTCTCCGGTGTGTGGAAACCCTGTTTTTTTTATAGCTTTTTTAGGTATAAAAATGCCTGCGAATCTTTTGAAAAAAGTGTGGAAAGATTGGTAGAAACTAAAAGAAAAGACACAATTTTGTTGCACATTGAAAGGTTCACAAATTCACAGCACTGTCACTGAATAAACTAGTTTTATTTTTACCAAGCCTTCTTTTAATGCCTACTTATCATGTAGTATAAATTTAGTGTTACGTTGTATTTATATTCTAAGCATTTACCTTGGCTGAATTAACTGAGCCATAATGTTAAGTAAACAAACAAATTATGATTAAATTGCATTTTGTTAATTAAAAATAAAATGACTAAATTACTTAAATAATCACTATGAGTGGATCTAAACATCTAACCAAGGACAACAGTTCAACAGAAGGGAATAATTAAAGTTGAGGAGATGCACAAGCAGTCTCAAGCATAGGTTTGGATGAAACAATAGATTATACCCTGGATAAACTACGGCAAGTCATTAGTGTCTGCTAAACTATCCATGAGGGCTATCTGCAACCATTTTTACATTGTCTAGTTTTAAGTTTTAAATATACTTATAATTCCTGGATAAATATTAATCTGGCTGTCAAATATGTTTATATGGTCGTTAAGTAAAAGTGTGTCTTATGATCGCTAGATTACATTTATCTGCCAGATAAAATGTATTTATCCATCCCATTTTTATCGGGAGGTTTAAGTACCTGATAACTTTTATCTGAAAATTAAAAGGTTGTTGCCATAGTGACGCGTTGTTTTTCACGAGGTTTCACCTATCAGAATATGTTTTAGGTTAAAATCTTGGTTCACATGTTTAGTAAGCACAGGCCCTGGCTCTAATTATATATAAAGCTAGAACATTTAGTTCACACGTTTATATAAATCGACAAGTTATTTGTAGAGTTATATTTATTAAGAAATTATCAAAATTAAGTACAATAAATGAAATTTTGTAAATGTTGTACCAACTATTGCCCACATTTTGGCAGACACCGAAATTACCACTTGCAAGACAACTTAGCTTCTGCGCCCACGTGACATCATCTGTCTCCTCGCACTTGTTTGGTCGCCATAATTTAACAAATGTTGAGAGTTGTCGCCACTTGCCACTCGCTAGGTTGTAGCAGTAGCAGCAGGGTTTATACACATGCGCACACCAGTAAAAATGATACCAATCTTGTGTTTTCTGCATAAAAATATATTTATCCTACATTTAGCTCGGCAGATAAGTTCAGTTCATAGTATGTGTAAAATATTAAAGTGGCTGATAAACCTTTATCTGGTCGCCAACTTAAACCTCCAGAGAGCAATATTTATCTGGTAGTCATAAGATCGGCCCTTAAAAGTAAAGAGATGTTTATAAGCCATATTGAAGTGATTAAGTTATAGAAATGCTTGGTATCATTTGAGTACACTCTATTGTGTTATTTTAAGGTGACTTTTCTAAAATTGTGTGTGTGTTGTGTCGTGGTGCGTGCGTGCGCGCCAACAGCTGAGGAGGAAGGAGTAATGGGGAGAAGGTACTAGTAATAAAAAGTACCGGTACCACTGATAAAATGAATAAAATATGATCATCAAAAGATTAAAAAAATTGTATATTGGTATGGTTAGTAGTACGTACTTGTGTCAAGTCATTGAAAACAATCACAGATCACCCTCACTATTAACCTCAACCACCATAAGCAATTGAATCTTAGTTTGGTCTCCTACTCCTATCCCCGATTCACCTGATCCCCGATAAAAATATATGGATACACCCTTAACAATGGTCTCACCTCCCTGACGAGGCTCTGCGAGTGTGTGGCCACAGGTCCCTGTCCCTGGCGGTGGGTGAGAGCCTCTAGCACCTTGTTATGAACAGTGAGCGCCCTGCGGAACTCTCGGCTGAGTAATAGCGTCTGCACCGCAGCCACCTGACCTTCTAGACTGCTCAGCTCAGGCTCCACGGATGCTTTTTTCAGCACCAGTTGCAATCGCTGCAAGGATGCCACCAAGTCACCATAACCTAGAAAGAAAGCAATCGCTGCAAGGATGCCACCAAGTCACCATAACCTAGAAAAGAAAAAGTATAGTTCAATGCTGTATACAGACAGTAATATTCTTCCAACACATGAAATATGCCACTTTTACATTTTCTTACCCAAAACAAGTTTCATAATATTTTTAATCCAATTTGTAAATGTAAAATAACAGCAAAAGATTGAAAATTGTCTGCAAATCCTTAAGTTATTATTATTTTAAAAAATCAATATTATTTAGATGGCCATACACACAACACATTGATGAATTGTAAACATGACTCTTTTTAACATTATCCAAAAGAAAAGGCTCAGAGCTGTTTATTCCAGTGAATTTGGTGGCCAGGCCACATTTCCAAATTGTGAACTGCTCAGAAAACATTTTGTGAAGCACCTCCATTGATGTTCAACCATTCTAACCCCTGAACTGCAATCCAAGGGCATTGATACCAACAAAATGTGGTTTCAACAAGATGGGTCAGGGGCAAACACAGCTTTGCAAAAGGTTTTATGGGCACCTCGGTTCAAGATTTGGAGACATCGCCTGGTCACCACGCTCACCTGACTTAACAGCTCCATACTTTTTCTTGTGGAGTATGATAATTAGTCATGTCTACGCAACTCATCCAAGAACAATTTAGGAACTCGGAGAAAGAATTGTGATGGAAGTTGAAACAATCCAATAAGAGACATTGTGCAAAGTAATTTCAAGTTTTGAGGAGTGCATACAACAATTGCATATAATAATGGCCATCTTGAGAAAATAGTTTGGAAAAAAATGAAAAATTCAAGGGTATTTAATAAATGGTCAATATTTTTTTGTTATTTTAAGTTTAATTTGAAGCATTTATATTCATTAAATTGAAAAATGACACCTGGACACGAGAATCGAACCCGGGACCTTGGCTTAGTACGCCAATGCTCTTACCACTGAGCTATCCAAGATTCGTCCCGTGCCCTGGGTCATTCTTCACTCATATTTTAAGGCAGAGTCCATGATGGATGTGCGGAAATCGTCGGCTACAAATATGTGATTTTTATTAAGATCATAAGCTATCAGATAACGCAGCCACCTAAGACTCAGTAGTTGGCATAAATTATAGCTTTGGTTATTGGATTCATTGAAGCATTTAGTAGTGAAGATAAAAAGATCTAGTGTTATTAAATGTGTCAACACTTTCTGCCCCCCCCCCCCCCCCCCCCCCCCGAACATAGCAACATTAGATGATACATTTTATAAATAAAGAGAAAAAGTTGTCATTAAATTTCAAAATTTCAGGACACCCTTGACAGATAATCAAGGACTGGTAAGGTCACTATGAGAAGAAAATAAAACTCTTAGTTTCTAATGAATAAATATTGGATTTATTTTGACAAAAAAAAAGGTTTGCTATAAAACAGCAGAAACAATTAACTTTTGTAGCATCCCAAAACCTCCCACCTTAATGAGGAATTTCTTTTCTTATGGAAAATAGTCCACCTAATGCCATTTACATAGGTGTGAAATGTTGTCAAAATTGGTATAGAACTGTAGGTATTTGAGGAAATTAGCCAACACCTGACTGGCTGCGATTTGTGGGAGTCTATTTTTTCATTGGAGCTCCTGAGACAGATGTTAACAAAATGACCAAATACATATTTTGATCAACTATAAAAATTATGTTTGATTAACTATGCATTACAAAAAACATATATACCTTCTTGTCAAATTATTTTTTTGTACTCATCTTAGTAATTTAGCTATTTTATTTACAGCAATAATCTAATATAATTGGATGTTAATTTGAAACCGTTATCAGTTTTCCAGGTCACACCACTAGAGTCGCCACTATCGACAACATAGTAAATATAAGAAGTGTCTTGTATTGTTCTCTATTGTATTTGATACTTAGAAAATGAAATTATAACACCTTATTCTAGAAAAAAAAAAACTGTTATAGATAAGTATTAATAGTAATATTCAGAGAGAGCTAGTTACTCTTGATGGTTTAAATTATCAACATGGTTTAGAAATATAACAGTGAAATTCAATCAACTTACCTAACAATTTGAGCTAGTTCATAGTTGTTTATTGTTGGTTACTTTCATAAGTATGATGGTGGACACAATCAACTTGTACAGGTGATATACTACACAACTAACCCGGAGCAGTGCACTACACAAGTAGTATATGCTCCGCTGAGCCATATACTCACAAACAACTTATCATTCATGATGTGACATAGCAAACCTAACAATGCATGACCATAGGGTGGGTGCAACAACCATCTAACAGACTAACACAAGATCAATCATATTGTGTCAAGGGCTGTATTAGATTTTCGTGGTCGCACCTTGTCTTACTACAGAGTTAATAAATACAATGATAATTATACTATTTTTATTCTCAAATTGGAAAAAAAATAGGTAAAGCGTTTCCACGAACCAAATTGGATACAAAGTCCAATGGGAACTATGGACGATGCTGGAATGCGGGTGATTACGTCTACCAATCTGCATCAATGGACACGCGGCTTAAATGTCAAACTCATTTAGTTTGGTTAGTCAGTAACGATGAGGTAGGGGGTTCAAATCCCGACCAGGTGTACTAAAGGTGTATTATCCTATCTGGTTTATTACTATCCCTTTATGCAAATGTTGGTACATTATTACTAAATTATGTATTTATCAAGCGTACCTCAGCAAAGACTTGTCTAAGTGACTTGTAGTAAAACCCAGGGACAGATAATACATTTAGTAATTCTGAACAAATATAAATCTTAAGACTTTTTTAAGAGACTTTAACCCTTTTTTTTATGACATCGGGAACTCTGTCACTGAGTTAAATATTATAGTATATAATAAGTAAATAGTGATTGGGAGAAAGGGATACCTACCTATAGCTCGACCGGGTGGCGAAACACGGCGAAAGAAATGTATACAAGATCAAGAAAGTTTGTCTGTTTGTCTGAGGGGGGAGAAAGGGGTCAGGGAAGTGGGAGGCAAGCCATTGCAATTCAAATTGTAACCAACCGATACCGGTACATCAATATTTTGAAAATTGAAAAATGACACCTGGACACGGAATCGAACCCGGGACCTTCGGCTTAGTACGCCACTGCCACTACTAAGCCGAAGGTCCCGGGTTCGATTCCCGTGTCCAGTGTCATTTTTCAATTTTCAGAATATGATATCGGAGAGGTGTTATCCTCACTAAAATGCATTAACAATAGTTCCGGCTATTGTTTCACATCAATATTTGTTCGAGACATCATAATTTTCGATTACGATACATTAAATGTAAAATATATCGATTTATTAGGTAGTATTGGCATCCGACAAGCAAACAATGTCTCTCTCTCTCTGTATGGCTGTGAGTTGTGGGGTTCTTCTCTTGTCACGTCGGCATGTAAGATGAGTCACAATGGAAGAGGGAGGGGAGAAACGACAGGTGCGAGAGGGGGGGAGGAGTAATAGCACAATCCTCCTGAGCTCAGTTTCATGGGTCTACCTACCCTACGACATGATAGGGACATTTTTATTTTGTACTGTGTGTGTGCTTACTGTGTTCCTAACATCCTTCATAGCTGGGCACGCAGACTAAATGCCAAGCACATCGAGTTTGGTTTGCCGGTGACGGGATAGATCATGGTTCGAAATCAAGCCTGGTGTACAGTTGCCCCCGAGTGGTTTCCCACTCTACCTTCACACAAATGTTGGTCATTTCCTTAAGATCCACCTTCCTCATTTCTACCCTCATAAATAAAGACGGGTAGTAAGACATGGTGCACAAAATATATTTTTGAAAACAGTAACCTTTTCCCCTCTTGGATTCCCTAAATAATTTTAAGGACGTTACCTACCTGTGACGTCATGGCAGGTCAAGCTAGGATTTTCCCTGTTAGTGAGTTTACGTTCTACTCTGCGAGTTTTAAAGATATAATGTTGAAATATAACTCATACATTCTTAAATAATTTAAAATATAGTCCTAGAGTGTCACAAAATTATAATTTTTATCTTGAGGCTATATGACTTAGTCAAGAAAATGTCCCGTAGAAGTCGTCTTGCCAGGATGTAGGTTAAAAAGTCAGTGGAAGCATATGTCTATCTAGAATAGGAAACAAGTAAAAATTAATTTTTAAAAGGTCAATGTTCTCAAGGATCAAATAGTATGCTAGTGTGTAAACTCGTCAGAGGAAGAGGGGAAGTGCTATCAGTAGATATACAAGAGTCCTCTCAGGGTGAACTGTTCAGTCTATTTAGTACTAAGGGCCAGTTTCATGGTCAGACTAAGTACGTCTCAAGTGCGGTGCTATAATAGGTACAATAAGACACCTACCTAGACAAAAATCGAATGGAATAAAGGTTTAGAGATAATTTATGTAAAAAAAATAAAATAAGATTTCGCTAGTTATCATTTGGGGCTGAGCCTCAGAATATCCCCGTTTTGTATTATGACTTTTTAAAAGTAATTTTTAAAATTGGGGCTTGTGTTTAAATAAATTAACTTATTTTATTCTTCAGCTTGAGAGCATAAATGAGACTAAGAATAAAATAAAATTGAACAACAGTAGTGAAGTTTACAATTTTGAGTCTGGAGAGATTATGGCTAAGTTAGTGACAATACCAAAAAATAAACCGATGTGTACAATACACAAAAAATGACTGTCAAAATATTAAATTTGGCTCAGAAATTTTTTTGAGGAAAAAGTAATAAGGTTAGGTAGGCTCCCTTTCTCGAGAGTCTTCGGAAAGAAAATCTATTTTACTCTTTTTAAAAAAATATATGAATGTAGTTGTTACAAAGTAGTAAGAGCCAAATTTGATTCGTTCAAGTCAATTTTCTGCGATGTTTTCAGCCTTTCTGTTGCGCTTCGAAACATCAGATGTCTTGTATCCTTTGCTTTTGCTATGCTCCTTCTGTATCGAATGAAACTCAATTTATCATTTCCATTCTTTCCTACTTCTTAGTTTTAAATTTTTGTTTCCTTTTGTGTGATCTTTTTAATATTTTCCAAATAACCTCTACTTCTTGAATTAATTTTGAAACCTATGGGGTTTATCAGTGATCGGAAGCAAATGGGGTCACTATATGTGTGAATGTATTCATTTGGTCAAAATGGCACATAAAGTGATTTAGGCAATTGAGGATTATCTTCTATTGGGCCCATCCTGAAACTAAAAACATGTATTATATATAATAATTCTGCAGGGGAAAAATTAGAGTTCCTTTTAAGGCTTTGGAAATATTTATGAGTTTTGGCGATCCCAAAATGTTGAAGCGTGAGTAACTAACTATTTAAATAAACACCTAGCTACGAGTAATAATTCTATGGTCTTAAGGAACTCGAAAAGCTCATGGCCACCATAACGTAAGCTAGCCATTCAAGTCTATCTTGAGTAAACTCCATCCATTCCTATTTCGAATCTATTTTAACATCATCCTAAAAAAATATCTGGGGATGCATAGAAACCATGGTTGTTCCTTACGTAACTTTGTACAACCACCTACGTGTTCCTCCCTATTAACAACAGATACTTTTCTCCCACTGTTGAAGACAGTAAAATAAATCTTTATTTAAAAACAATTAAAAGTACCTAAATAAAAGTAAACTTTAGGCGCATCGGGATTTTAATATGATAGTAGTGAGATTCTTGGCGAGACTTGTTGTAATGTACCAAACCGTGACAGCACCATGTCTTACTATCCGTTCGGGTTATACGCTTAAGTACTAATAATGCTAATGGATTAGGAATTGGGAAGGTTGAATAAAGGAAGTGAACCCACATTTGCGTGGAGGGAGAGTTGAAAACCATTTAGGAAAACCACCCCCAGTTAACCCGACCGAGACTCGACCCAGGATCTCCCCGTCCTCAGCAGTCGGGCTCAACACGACTAGCGTGTTAGCCAACTACGCCACCGAGACGAGTGGGGTTCCCAGATGCCAGTGATACAACACAAGACATGATTCATGTCTGAGCGGAGAATGTCTCTTAGTACTTTCAGTTATTAGTCTTAGTGAAAGATCCATATATTTGCGTTTCGCGATTCTTTCTCACAGAACCTGCTAAAAGGTGTCACCTTGATTTATTAGATCAATTCTTTCTCACAGAAACTGCTAAAAGGTGTCACCTTGTTTTATTAGATCAATTCTTTCTCACAGAACCTACTAAAAGGTGTCACCTTGTTTTATTAGATCAATTCTTTCTCACAGAACCTACTAAAAGGTGTGACCCTGTTCTATTAGAACAATTCTTTCTCACAGAACCTACTAAAAGGTGTCACCTTGTTTTATTAGACCAATTCTTTCTCACAGAACCTACTAAAAGGTGTCACCTTGTTTTATTAGATCAATTCTTTCTCACAGAACCTACTAAAAGGTGTGACCCTGTTCTATTAGACCAATTCTTTCTCACAGAACCTACTAAAAGGTGTGACCCTGTTCTATTAGACCAATTCTTTCTCACAGAACCTACTAAAAGGTGTGACCCTGTTCTATTAGACCAATTCTTTCTCACAGAACCTACTAAAAGGTGTCACCTTGTTTTATTAGACCAATTATTTCTGGTAGAACCTGATAAAAGGTGTCACCTTGATTTATTAGATCAATTATTTCTCACAGAACCTGCTAAAAGGTGTCACCCTGTTTTATTAGATCAATTCTTTCTCACAGAACCTGATAAAAGGTGTCACCTTGTTTATTAGACCAATTATTTCTGGTAGAACCTGATAAAAGGTGTCACCTTGATTTATTAGACCAATTATTTCTCACAGAACCTGCTAAAAGGTGTCACCTTGTTTTATTAGACCAATTCTTTCTCACAGAACCTGCTAAAAGGTGTCACCTTGTTTTATTAGACCAATTCTTTCTCACAGAACCTGCTAAAAGGTGTCACCCTGTTTTATTAGATTTGCCCACACACATGCGCATAAAATGCAATAACATTTATAACAATAGCTTCTGTTTTTGCTTTGATAGAATAAATAGAGATGTTTGATGTTCCAACTTCCCTAAATAAGGTATTATGTGTGATCCTATTTTTGATGTGAATAATATTTTAGTGGATTGCCACAGCTATGTTCTTGTGGATTGTCACAGCTTTGTTCATAATGGATTGCCACAGCTATGTTTTTGTGGATTAAGATTCTAGTTCCCTTCCATTAATTACTCAGTTATTTTATTATTATTTAATATAAGTATTATATTGTGCTGCTATGTGCTCACCACCTTTAAAAGAACTTGGGTATTAAAATCAATAAATAGAAAAATAATTGCTAGTGTAAAAGAGATATGTTATTTTCAGAAAAGTATCTATTCTCCATTTGAAGAACGGGGGTAAATAAAGACGAATTCCAGGTGTAAGCAACAATCTCTATTTTTGATATTTCATTAAATGTCATAAAACATTTAGAGAACAAAGGGTGAAATATTTTGTTTTGAAAAAGACACTCCCTTAGCTGTGCCCCTAGCTAACATTTCTATACACCCTGTATATAATATATCGCCTTCGAACAAGAAAGCAACTGTTACTATGAGATGAAAATATTTTCCTAAGAAGAAAGGAAGATCGCCCTCAGGGCCAAATATTTGAGGCACCATTCAAACAACTCGGGTGAAAACGGCACATGGGAGCGCTCCAGCCCTACACATTCCACATAGCCCTCTCCTCCCTCTTCAGAACCCCTATAGCAGGTGAGGTGAAAAAGAAGGAATAGAGGCGAGTCATTTCCCTTTGTTGTTAAAAATAAGATACAAACTCCAAAAAGTGCAACTCTTACTGCCAGGCTGGTAAAGAGAGGATTGCTTGTAAGGCTCTAGTTCCTGTCTGCAACAATGTGTATTCTAAGAAAGGTTTCTAATGAATTGTTTCCTGTTTGCAACAATGTGTATTCTAAGAAAGGTTTCTAATGAATTGGTTCCTGTTTGCAACAATGTGTATTCTAAGAAAGGTTTCTAATGAATTGGTTCCTGTTTGCAACAATGTGTATTCTAAGAAAGGTTTCTAATGAATTGGTTCCTGTTTGCAACAATGTGTCTTCCTGGTCCATTGATAAAATAAATATATTATAATATCTTTGACGATATATCAAATAGTTTTTATAACTAAAGTATTTTACAAATTGTTTGTCAAACATTTATATTATAAAACTTGTGCAAGGGCTTTACCAAAGCAAAATGGCAAAGCCTGAAAGATCATCATGGACATGTGAAGTTATTGAAAATGTATTTTACAATATAAGGCAATATTTATTTTAATGACACAAATTTCACACTTAAAGCATTTCTTAAGTTGTTTATTTCACCCCTTTGCTGATCACATTTTTAAAAGTTTCAGAGTCCATTAGTAAATATGTTTGATTTTGGATGTTCAAATTCAAGTTATTTAGCAAACAGCTGTTAATACACGTCTTCAGTAAAATTTCCATATATATAAAGACTTTATCTAACAGCTATAAAATTTACTCGATCTTCTTTATGATGTTTATATGTTAGGTCATGTGATGTGCAGCTGTCACTTTTGAGAGATATTATCAATACCTACTTATTTAGATGTCTATGAGAAAAGTTCTTACCTTACGGCCCGAAGATCGCGGGTTTGAACACATACGAGGCTGACCAGTTTTTCCTCGCGTGATAAAAATACGTTGCACAACTTCATTCAGAGGAAAGGTATGGCCGTCGGTCCTATTTCAATTGTGGTATGTAAAGATCCCCGATGAGATACCTTTCTGTCAAAAATCTGTAAGGGACTTTCTCGCCTCAGCGTTGGAGGCAACGAGAAACCACCGCATGTATTCATAGCATATGTGCTTACTCCCAGATGGAGCGGGCGGGTGACACTAACCAGCCAAAAAAAACTGAGTGCAAGCAATGCTTCGGATGGATGAGAAAGCACACCAAAACAATCTTTGGGTTTAAAACTCCCCATCAATCAAATGAAATATAATACCGCCCTAAGACAACCAGAGATTGTCATCCATCAATATGTTATATCACTCATCATACTGAGAGTTGCAAGTTGGTGTTATTATTATTATTATTATTAGCACCGCGTCTTACTACCCGTTCGGGTTATACGCACTTACGCTAATGTGTAATGGTAGGTGATTGTGAGATGAAATGAAGGACCTACAGTTTAACGTGGAATCCGAACCACGGTGGAGACCTGGCATTCCTCACATTCACAAGATATCTTGTCAGAGGTGAAGGAAGGGTTTGGTAATCAGATAAATCTTTGCCGGACCGAGGATTGAACCCCGGCCGCCAGCAAGTTGGTGTTTTAGAAGTGAATCTGTAATGAGCCAAGCAGGCTATGTTACAAATAATACCAACACAATTTTCAAATAACCCGAATTAGTGTTTGAATTGTATAAGGTGTCACTCTTGCAATATAATGGACTACCGGTACAGGGAGAGTTCGGGGTTCACATCCTGGTAGAGTGTACTGAAGGTAGTTTTCTCTATGTATTTTAGCACACTCCCTTTATGTGAATGCGGGTGCATTTCATACATAACTATGCCATACATATTCCTATTCCATCAGTGTGATTAATAAATATGTATAGCCTTAAGTGGAACAAGAAATGGTGGAAAAACAAACTCTAATTCATGTTACTTTATATTTTGCACTAATTTGTACTATTTTTTTTGCACCCTGTCTTACTAATTGTCAGGCTGTACGCATACGTACTAACTACGCTAACGAGTTAGGGATGAGGGAGGTTGAATTTAGAGGAAATTTACTTGCAGTTTAGTGGAAGGAAAGTTGAAAATCATTTTGGAAATAAACCTCAGTACACCCGACCGGGATTCAAACACCAATCTCCCATCATCCGCAATCTAGTCTGACACAAGAGTGACGCCCTAGACCACGTGGCCACCGAAGAAGTTTTTTCAATTGTATTGAATCAGTACCACTGTTTACTGTACTCACTGATGATCGCGTGAAGGTCCTCTTTGACGCCACCAGGGGCGCTGGTGGCGTCTTCCGTCTCCTCGCTACTGTAGCCGTCGTTGATGACTCCCTGTGGGGGCGAAGGGCTTGGATGAGACTCGAGTGCCTGGAGTTTCCTGGATCCACGCAGGGACCTGTTGAGGAACTCGGCCTGCTGCGCCTGACGTTCCTCATCCTCCTGCCTCTTGCGCAGCGCCTCCTGCGCAGTAAAGAAATTTGAAAATGAGTTCCATATCTCACCGAAAGAAAGCACTATTTCAATATTGGGACAAGAACTGTGAAACAAAAAATGTTATATTTTATTTTTGAAAAAATAAATAAATAATAATCCATCTATTTAAATAAAGCAAATGCATTCGATTCATCCCAAATTTTAAGATTCACAGTATATTTTAATTTAACCCAAGATCGTTAACATTAGAAACTTTAACAAATGAGTCACAATAAAACAAAAGCAGTGATTCCAGTTCTCTTTTAACACTCACGTATCAACTACAGCGCTCTGTGGTTGAGTGTGTCACTAATGTCGAGTCTGCTATAGACCAGATTTGTTAATAATTCAATATTATGAACACTATAACCAAAGTATTTACGAATACATTTCCTTCTCTTATGATTCAATGATCCAAAAACGTTAATCTATAAATTGACATGATTTTTTAATAAGGTGATTAAAATCATTTTAAGGTTAGCTTAAGTATTTGCTAACGACTTTCACCACCTTATCCCCTCTTGTCGGTGTGCTGTACGTAATAGTTAAAATAAATAATTCAAAGCTACTAGACCTGTACAAACAATATTTTATTGCTGATTGTCTTCTATATTCTTTGAAGCTAGAGGACGTAAACAATAACTGCGCTAATAATTTATCTATAAATGGATATAATGATGAAGCAGCAGGGGCATGGGGCTCCATAAGATCAAATAGAGGGGGTTCCCCTCCATAAAACGTCAAGGCAATGTCCTTAATTATTTAAAAAAAAAAACATAGGTTAAGGATGAATCTTTTTTTATTTTACTTATTTAACTAGATAATGTCTTAGCATTTAATCAAGTCAAAGTTAGAAAAATAAAGAAAAATTTAACTCCATGCCATGGAGACTAGAGTGTAGATATCTGTACAGTCTTTGGAAAAACAAAGCTCATATTGAATCTAAGGTAAAGGCCTGGGGAGGGGCACTCGCTTCTGACCCTTAACTAGTCTTATCACGATTTATAAACCTCCATCACTCAAGGTGGGGTGGAATGAGATGCGAGAACAGACGAGTGTTTTTGCAGTTTTTACAGCAAAATATGTTTTGGGCCAAAATAAATACAATATTTCTCCAGTAGAAACAAAATGTTTATTTTCCTTCACGCGGTGCTGAACAGTTGTTGAATATCTGTCATGAGTATAGAAACATTAGATGAGACACTTCATTAAATGAAGAGGAAAAGTTGTCATTAAATTCCAGGATACCCTTAACAGATATTCAACAACTGTTGAGGTCATTGCATGAAGAAAATTAAGTTCTATGTTTGCACTGAAGCAATATTTAATATATTATGACCAAAAAAATGTTAGCTATAAAAACTGCAAAAAACACTGGCCTTCTCACACCTACCCAAATCCCCACCTTAAAATTTCCAATCTGACAGTGGCAGGACGTACTAAAGTTCATTTTAGTTTTGCTGTTAAATGATAATACAATATGACAAATATAAATTGACCCCCATGGGCATGGGTTAAATATTTAGTTAAAAATAGTATTAGAAAATACCAATTACCCACTTTGGGAATCGATTAACTCTGTTATTATTATTATTATTATTATTATTATTATTATTAGCACCGCGTCTTACTACCCGTTCGGGTTATACGCAATTACGCTAATGTGTATTGGTAGGGTGATAGTGAGATGAAATGAAGGACCTACAGTTTAACGTGGAATCCGAACCACGGTGGAGGCCTGGGATTAACTCTGTTAAACAATAGTAAAAAATAATTTTACAGATGCGGGTTTAATTTAACAGGGGAGTAATGAATGAAAAAGGTGACAATGTAAAGGGATTTGACTCGGAAGGTCGATGCTCAATTCTAATCAAGGGAAATGGGGAAAGTTTATCTTTATACTATGCGCTACCATTCTTTTTACGCTTGAGTGATGGTACATTTGAAAATGTTCCTTCATCCTATTTCCTTAGATTAAATTTAATTCGACTCGATACTAAGCACTGGTACTGGTACCTACGAATAAAATAAACGAAATCAAAGTTTTATCGTATTTACGTTGTATCACCAATCTTTACAATACCACATTTTGTCGGTTAAGGTGAACAAAAAATTAATTTATATACATTATTTACTAGTCTTCGCAACCAGGAAAAAAATCATCCACTCAAACTTTTTTGTTTATGCAAATTTCGGCTGCAGTTCAAACGTTTTGTGATTTTTGTGAACATTTACAGCTAAATATATTTTTTTTAAACACCTCAATCAATTTTTATGACAATGGTAGCCCTGTCATAGTAGCATACGTAGATTTATCATTTAGAATTTAGATAATACAATGCTCTAGTCATTTGGCCATTTCTTATATTTTCAGAGTTGACATAATGCTGTGTTCAAACGGAATGTTTTATTGCCCTCACTTCGTTATTATCAATTAACATCACTTGTCAATGAGACTAAACACATTTGAAAGACAAATAGATACATATCTATTTTTAATGTTGAAAAAAAGAGGCTTGTTCAAAAAGTTTGATCCAATTTCATCGGAAGAGCTTATCAGACAGTTGGTCAAGCTACTAGATATACTTTTACGCATTCATACATCAAGTGATCTGATCTGGAGTGGTCACTTAGTTATCAATACCTATAAAATAACACTTAAAATAGAGTAATATGTTATAAATGTTGACCCTCATTTACTTTCTATTTTAAGTGGTTCTTTATATGTAATTTGGATTGTAGTTTTGTTTTGCTCTAGCCTAGACATTAAATTGTATCGCACGTGGTAGAATATTGAATCCTTTTCACCAAACTCTTATGGTATCCGAAAATTTTCTAAAGACTTAAAACCCTGTATCCAATAGTAGGGTGTATTTTTATCATCATAATACAAAACTTAACTGGCCATTTTAAAAACGGCCCTTGAGTTTTACAGAAGGTAGTAGGGCCCTAGAGTTTTACACAAAACAGTATAGTCCTAGAGTCTTACTGAAGGCAGTATGGTCCTAGAATATTACAGCAGCAGTATGGTCCTAGAGTTTACAGAAGGCAGTATGGTCCTAGAATTAAACAGAAGCAGTATGGCCCTAGAGTTTTACAGAAGGCAATATGACCCTAGAGTATTACAAAGACAGTATGGTCCTAGAATTAAACAGAAGGCAGTATGGCCTAGAGTTTTACACAATACAGTATGGTCCTAGAGTTTTACAGAAGGCAGTATGACCCTAGAGTTTTACACAAGACATAGTATAATTTCATTCAAGAGAACACAGATCGTGTTTACAGTGGACATTTTGCTAGAAAGTTGTCGGAAATTAATCCATTTAGTTAAATTGTTAAAGGATACACTCTAATATAGCCATTAGTGTGCGTTCTTTGAATCTTAACACCAATCGGGTACATACACACTTTCACTAAAGGGTTTAATTTATAATCTATGTACCCGCATTTGTGTGGAGTAAAATATAATAGCCGTTAGGAAAACCCACGCTCAGATCAGAAGATTGAGAAATTTGACGTTCGACTTAGATATTTGAAATAATTTAGCAAACTTGAAAGTTGTATAGTATTTAACTTGACGTTTGAGTATATTAAAGTTGTTTTAGTAGTTTTTGTAGCTCCTGAATGATGTTCTCCCTACCAGAACTTTACTATACGCTGCTTTTCTTATGAATAGATATTTATTTGGAGCACCTTTTAGTAAATATAAACATATTCTGTTGCGGTCAACATTGCCAACATTTTTCTATTTTATTATATCATTTTGTTATTTTATAGGTATTGATAATATCTATCAAAAGTGAAAGCTGCAGATAGAGAGTATGACTTGACGTATGAATACGTCAAAATTAAATTTAGCAGCTTGAAGTAGAACAACGTGTTTGGAAGAGACCCTACTGTGATGTTGGTAAGAAGTTCGTTCTCTTAAGACCTTATTTCGTACCAGAATCCTACTATATAGTTGTATTTCGGTAAGATAAAGGGCCTTCCTTAACGGCTACCTAACGAAATCAGGGTATTGTTCAACGACAGGCTATGCTCACCTGCGCCAAGTTGCTATTCACGTCCATGACCTTGATGCGTTTGGTCGGAGGAGTTGTAGACACCATGTTTGGTTCGTGTCAGACCGTAAAACGAGGCTCTTCACACGTCCTTGCGGTACCAACAAGTCATATTTACAAATATTGCGCACAGCGCACTGGACTGAAGTACACCCTGAGGCGGGGGTTAACAATCACCTTTCTTTTTATTAGTCCCCCTTATATTGGGGTAGAACACACTCACTATTATTTTAAAACCCTAATCACATGTTCAGAGTTAGGGAAGGACCGTGGACACACAGATACACGCGAACAATACGTTATAATTTATAGTAGATAATGGATATGAACTGAACTAAGCTCTCTCAATGTGTCTTGGACATCTTCTGAACAACCGAAAAATAAATACTGTTTTTTTTTTGCAGGGTATAAGTGGAAGAAAGAGGAGGAGGTTTTTGTTAAAATTCCGGCTCTGTTAACTTTATATCCCGTAGTGAGGCGCTTTAGTCGGTATAACTTGTGTTTCTCCCTCTACCCCTTCTATATTCCGCTCTTAGTTCACATACTTCCGCATGCAATGTTAAAGTTAGTGGGTGGTAAGATTTATTTCATAAAAAAAAGAGATAAAATAATCAATTTTGTTTAACCTCCTGAGAAGAACATCCACTATATCATGTCGAGCCCACAAAACCACAACGCTGCGTCTTACTTCCCGTCCGGGCTATACGCATATTTACACTACCTGGATAGGGATGAGGAAGGTGGAATTTAGACGCGTGATGGAGAATAAATGATGAAAAACTTAGGCTCAGTACACACGACCAGGATTAGCTCCCCGACCTCTCCTCCATCGGGAAGCGAGACAAGACGAGATTGACGCCCTAACCCACATGCGGGCTCGCAACTGTAATCATCGACCAAACAGGACCACATACCGCACAATCCCCCCCTTCACTTCACCGCACTGCTAGATAACACACCAACACATACACGCGCCGCTGTCGTTATTAGTTCAAAGTGTGCAGACAACCCAGGGCGTGGTTCGGATACTTCTTTGCTGAAGGCGGTTCCCGACAGAGCCGACCATTTGAGGTGGAATGGAGCACATGGGCAGTCCCCTTCCCGTCGAGCCAGAAAGTGATAGCCCTAGGGGGGGGAGGAGAGGTCATAATGAACGCCGCCAACATCCGCAGGTGTGTGATGTCATCGGTGCACTCGCTCAACCGTACTATCCGGCTCTCGCACGAGATGGATATTATATTGACCTGGATAGGAGTACTGCAGTGGGCCACTGTGTGGGGGAGGGCGCTAGATACCGAAGTCAGTGTAACGTAAGCGGTGACAGGTCAGGGATCGAATCCCGTCAGGATGAGCTGGGAGTAGTCTATCCACACGTATATTAATTTTCCTGGGGCAAGACATGCGACAACTACGCAAGGTAGAGGAAGATGAGGGGGAAGGGGGGGTAAGAGAGAAAGTAAGAAGATATTTCTTTATCTCATTTGGGGCTGATGACAAACCTCGCTACTTTCATATAAAAACATATTTACCTCTAGACTTACACGCTGTCGCAACGTAGACAGAACTAACTATAAATCAAATGTTTTATGAAGTCTGATACCTTACCCCTAGACCGTCAAGTCATCTAATTCTAAAGTATTTGTGCAGATCTAGAAACAATCGTTTTCTGAGTTTTTCGTCTTCAAATAGATTAGATGCAATTTTATGAACATTAGCTAAACGTTAGTGCGCCATTCAAAGTTACAATACTTCAAGAAAGAGTTAATGAAAAGAATAACACTATTGTGATCAGTTGGGGTTGAGGACTTTGCCACCCCGAGTATAACCCTCTTTCCCGCCCTTCAACCAAATTTCTGGGTAAGTCGTGGGCATCGCGTCAGTCTCGCCTTGTGGTGGGAAAGTTAGGTTCGAATCTCTGTCAGGTCTTCTAATGAATACAAGTTAGGAGAGGAGGGAAGGAGGGGGGGTTAACCTATTACGTCATTTGAAACATATTTTAAGTTACATTCAATGTAATACAATGTCAAACCATAAAGATTATTCAAAAACCCCCACAAAATTAAATTTTATTTAGTTTTTAACTAAAGATTTTGATAGAGTGAACTTGTATTCAAGCCAATATAAGACAGTTGTTTTTATTTATTTTATCTTCATTTATTTCTTTTATAGATTTAATAAAATGTTACCGTTTGGACCAAAACAATTTCTAAAATATTATAGCCGACCGAAGGTGGCGAGGTCTTGTTTTTAACTTGACCATTTGGCATTTCATCTTGTCTACCTAGCCGAATATTTGTTCCACTATAAATGTCAAGTGCGTTGACTAACTAAGGATGTGGTATAAAAAGAAAAGTATCGATAACGGTAAGTATCGGTATGAAATTTTCATCAGGAAAAAAGGTTTTTGATCAATGAATAATTTCAACTTTTGAATAGTAATAATAATTGTATTTTCATATTTAGGTCAATCGCGTCTATGTTAAGTGTTGGAACTTGGAAGGTATGATATATAGTAGACTATTTGGATATTATAAAATATTTTACCATACCAGCTCTCAAAACATTTATGAAAATGTAGTTGATGGAAAGTTATTAATAATTAAATATGATTAGTAATATATTTTTTGAATCTATATTGTACCATTCTTTAACCATAGTAAAGCGGTGACCTGGTGGTCTAGGGGTAAGGTGTCAGACTTCTATGCTGACGGCCGGGTTCAATCCCCAGGTCCAGGCAAAGATTTATCTGATTACCAAACCTTTCCTTCACCTCTGACAAGACATCTTGTGAATGTGGGGAATGCCAGGCCTCCACCGTGGTTCGGATTCCACGTTAAGCTGTAGGTCCTTCATTTCATCTCACTATCACCCTACCATTACACATTAGCGTAAGTGCGTATAACCCGAACGGGTAGTAAGACGCGGTGCTAATAATAATAATAATAATTTAACCATAGTAAACATTTAATCCCAGCTAGAGGTAAGATAATAAAATTGTTACTTTCGATACCGATCCGATATCAGAGTGAGTGTACTAATATCAGTAAAAGTATCGATTAAAATACTAGTATCGAAAGGAAAATATCGATATTAGTAAAGCATCGATACTTTTTTCACATACCTAGGACCACCCCTATGACATACTACTCAAAACCCCATGTAAACGTTGATCAAACTTTGAAACTTTTTAGTTGCACGATTTGCCGCTATATCAGAAAGCGTTGTGATCGTTGCGGATAGTTGTGACGTTTTATAACAACAGCTGTTTGGATTAATAAGATTTTATTTTTGCACAATGGTATCACATGTCAAAAATAAAAATAAATTTATGTTTCAAGATTGTTTTAAAACTGACAAGTCAATGTTTATAGGCACTCGAATTTCGAGGGAAGTGAAAGATTTCTGGTCAAGAGAACTTAAGAAAAAAAATCTAATTATAGATTTTGTGAAAAACATTTTTGGCCAAAAGATATTATACGAGAGTGGGTTGTAGCAGATAGGGATGACAGAATTTTGCAAAAGGGAAGTGTGCAATTGCTTTTTATAATTAAAGATAAGTTTTTCTCTTAATTATTTCAACAGGAAAGTAAAAAAGTTATTTTTTTAATTGGGGATGGTGCTCTAGAACTGATACAAGTAAAACACTGTATTTTCTCAAAACCGCAAATGACAAAGAAATTTTTATGAACATTTATACTTGCAAGTAAACGGCAAATCAAATGATGCTATAATCATATTTAGGCCTATTTAATATAGTAATATGACTTTGTAATATCAGCCATCTCGCTAGAATCAAAATTCAGACGAAGGGCATTTACTTGCACATGAAAGTTTAGAAAGGTTAAGTAAGAAGGGGACGATTCTCAAAAACCTTACACATAAATATTTCACTTATTTATGTTAATATTAAAAAAATTATTACAAAGATATGGAGAATCGATAGAAACTAAAATTATACTATTTACATTCGAAAATATTTAGCAACACCACATTAAAAAAGTAACACTATTTGTTTAGTGTTTTTTTAATGGCACAAAAGTATTAAATTGTTCATAGAGGACTGAAACTGCTCACATCTTGAAGTATTAAACTCTCTTAATATGACTGTACTACAGTTTGGTAGTAATAATCGATATGTTGCTGCAAGTAATATTACTAAAATAATTTAATTAAATAATATTTAGGGATGATACTATTAATAATTGTCTTAGCGCTTAAGTCAAAAATAGTATTCGAAAAATGTATACTTGAAGGCGGGAAACAAACCTGGGACCATTACAAAGACGGAAGTACCAAAGTAAGTTTGATTAGATCTCATTTTTTAAGTAATAAAACTATATTGAAACTTTATACAAGAACGAAATGAGTAAAAGAGAAAGGTGACTGGTATTGATTTGCCTCGGTATTGAGCATTCTTCAAGAACGTACCCCCTAAGATAGCCAATTAACTAACATCACTCACACTTTCGAATGTAAATTATTATCTTCTAGATCCAATCAAATATCCCACTTCTCATTCACTCTTCACGTTTGCTTATCTCATTCTTACATCCTGCCTTATCTCTTTATTGAAGGAAAGACTTTAATTTTCGTATTCAGACAAATTACCCTAAATGTTACTTATTAGGATTAAATCAAAAATCCCCTCAGATGTTATTAGCTAGATGGTAAGACTGATTTATGCCTTAATGCCCTCATACCTCAATACATTTTTAAATAATAATTTATAGCCATGTTTGTATGATCAAATTTTACCAAACAAATAATTAGCATGTAATACAGTATTTCAAATTTAAATTATCTTACACTGATGAGCAAATGATTAATTGTAATTTGTATGTTATCATGTGTTGTGAGCTATTCTTTTTATTCACTAGTTATCACATTCGGGATAAAATAATTACTGTCTAACAGTAAAATGTAAGCTTGGAGGTTCAAACTGATCCTAAAAATTTAAATTGAGCACGCGTTTTTACACAACGATATTAGCGTCATTTGGCTTCAATGTCTGATCACTGGAACTAAAGAGTAGCCAGACCTGTATATCTTAGACTCTGCCTAGGACCAACTTAAACGAAACTTGACCGAGACAATCTTTAGCCGAGGCCAAATACCTTATGTATGTACAAAATTTTCGATTTAGTTATCAAGGTGGCTAAAAGAGCTTTATTCATTAAAAGCTCATTTCATGTGATTTGTGATTTGAAAGTAAAATTCTAAGCAATCGATCTATCCTACATCCTAGACCATATATATATATATTATATTATTTTATATATTAATTTGACATTGTGAGAACAACGTCCTAAATCGCGTGAACACGACTATTATATATGAATATAATGTTTAATTTGAAACAGTATTAATTGTAACCAAGGTGACCTGGTGGTCAAGGGGTAAGGTGTCAGACTTCTATGCTGCCGGCCGGGGTTCAATCCTCGGTCCCGGCAAACATTTATCTGATTTCCAAACCCTTCCCTTCACCTCTGACAAGACATCTTGTGAATGTGGGGAATGCCAGGCCTCCACCGTGGTTCGGATTCCACGTTAAACTGTAGGCCCTTCATTTCATCTCACAATCAGCCTACCATTACACATTAGCTTAAGTGCGTATAACCCGAATGGGTAGTAAGACGCGGTGCTAATAATAATAATAATTGTAACCAAGGAAAAATCTCAACTTCAAATCCAACTTAACTTCCGAGGACGGGGAGATCGAGGTTCGAATCTCGGTCGGGTGAACTGGGGTGTTTTTTCTTAATGTTTTTCATCCTCCCTCCACGCAAATGTGGGTTTACTTCCTCTATATTCAACTTCCCAATTCCCAACCCATTAGTTTATATATTACATAAGCGTTTAAGCCAAACGGGTAGTAAGACACAGTGCTAATAAATCCTTTTATTTCTAAATTTTACAAGATTAATTATCAGTCTAACTATCATCGTATATTTTACGAATGTTTAAATATTTTTTTAATAACTGTTAGTGAGCCATGTTTATATCAAATGTGATGAGTCAGAAAACAAGAGCTTGTTCATCCACACGTGAATTTTTCAATTAACATGGAATCGAACCCTACACCCAGGCCAACAGGTCCCTGGCGCCCACCCGAGTGGAACGTCAAGTGACCGATTGCGAGGTTCGTTTAGGTCGGATGGAGGAAATGAAAGGCAACGAAAGTATCGGGAAAACATGCACGACGGTTCT
This sequence comes from Timema cristinae, assembly GCA_039000515.1. Classification (NCBI taxonomy): domain Eukaryota; kingdom Metazoa; phylum Arthropoda; class Insecta; order Phasmatodea; family Timematidae; genus Timema; species Timema cristinae. Next base: position 20,841,381 of record JBCFYV010000935.1, read on the forward strand.
AGGTGGGCACCTCGACCGCTATTGGTGAACAGCCCAGAGGTAAACTTCCGGGGCGCGATAGTTGTTGCCGGCGGCCGGAACTAGACATTTCAATGAGGATACCGGGAGAAATACCGCGCATTCACAAGGGTAGAGGGGGAGGGGGCCGTGTATACGTTCAAAACTAGGACGGTGGTTCTATTTCCCGAACTCGCAGCTTTGGTCCAACGCGTTAGAAGAGCTCTAGTATCACCTAAAATACAATTATACATAATAATGATAATTTAAAGTTCACTCTTCAGAGCGGTCTTTTACCGAGCCATGTTATTAAATTAAATCAATATAATTAATTTACGTGGCTGTTTTAACTATTAAACTACCCGCACAAGAGAGCACGCGGGAAAAAAACGTCAGTGTCGTCTTGTCTAGTTTGCCAGTGAACGGGAGATTTAAAAAAATCCCTTTCTTCCTTCACGCAAATTCAGGCATATTTTATCTCAATGCTACCTTTCGTGTCCCTTCTCCATATGATTAGTTCACCACCCTAATGTGGTAGAAATAGGAAAGGCTTTGTTTATACAAAATGTATCTGTATTTTCGTGGAGGTCAATGGGGAAGGGACATTTATGGAAGAAAATATCATCAGTACATCCAACCGGGATTCAAACCCCAAATTTCACTGTTTCAAATGAATCGTAAACTTAATAAGAAGCTATGATACCATTAGGAAGACCTAGACGCCGACTGGTAATTTTATCTGATTTAAAGAGCTGTGTAAGGAATGTTCTGATAAAATCAGTTTATCTTAAAGCTTTTATTTACATCCATTACTGTTTCCAACCTATGGTCTGGGTCAGTTTTTCATTCACGTCATATATTTTCCATTACCGGATGTCAGCCTGTCGTAGCTTCATATATCTTATAATATATCTTAAGTCTAGGACAAGCACAACATCAAGTCCCCAGCCGTCAATTTATCAATGTGAAAGGGTACCCATATTTCATCAATTATACATTTTTCAGCCATTCCGGGAATCGAACCCGGGACCCTTAGGCAGACACGCTACCGACTGAGCTAAGGTAACTATTCTAAAGTGCAATTCTAAAATGCAATGCCTTGCTAAACCAAATTAATCAACATAAAAATGAACCCTCTTCAATAATCGACTAGTCTACGGCGTCACTCTCATAATAGACTTACCGATGACGGGGAGATCAGGGTTCGAATCTCGGTCGGGTGTGCTGGAGGTGGTATTTACCCAAATTGCTTTCCAATCTCCCTCTACGCATATGAGGGAACACTTCCTCTAAATTAAACCTTTTTTAATCCCAATACTCCAGCGTAATTTGTCCATAATGCGTATAAACCGAACGGGTAGTAAGACACGGTGATAACATAAAAGTGTACTATCACTAGGGACAGTAAGCATCTTGACATAGTAGGTGACCTGGTGGTCTAGGGGTAAGGTGTCAGACTTCTGTGCTGGCGGCCGGGGTTCAAGCCTCGGTCCCGGCACAGATTTATCTGATTTCCAAACCCTTCCTTCACCTCTGACAAGACATCTTGTAAATGTGGGGAATGCCAGGCCTCCACCGTGGTTCGGATTCCACGTTAAACTGTAGGTCCTTCATTTCATCTCACAATCACCCTACCATTACACATTAGCGTAAGTGCGTATAACCCGAACGGGTAGTAAGACGCGGTGCTAATAATAATAATAATCTTGACATAGATCGTGAAGTGACTGACTTTTAAGTCCCCCCCCCCCCCTGTAAACACATTTTTCACGTAGAATGTTATAGTTTGTTTTTCTAAATAAAATACGAGGAACCACTATATATATTATTACAACGCGTGTGTCGTTGATAATATTTTTTTGCGATCTCTTACAAATAGACTAAAGTATTGTAATCGTGGACTATTTTCAACCTCGAGATTAAGATGAGTCTTGACGTTTTGTATTCCCTCAAAACTCTTAAAAGTGGGTCTTACATTTCTGTCTGTGCTTGTTGTCTATATCTGGGTCTCAAATTAAAACGGTTTGATAGATTTCACTCTAACTTGATATTGTTATGTTATAATATGGCCATACCTCGAGGCTAAATCGTGATTTTGATTCTAGCTCTAAAATTAACGATCGTTTATTGATAAGGGATTTTTAACTAGTTTTTTCCTTTCTCCTTTCAAAATGTCTCTAACTAGTTTGCTCAAAATGAACATCTAGAGATTGGTTTAAATTATAAATAACATTGTATAACCTGCTTCGGTGGCCGCATGGCTTAGGGAATCACCATAGTGTTGGACTAGGCTGCCGATTACAGGTAGATTGGAGTTCGAATCCAAGACGGGTGTAATGCGGGTAATTTTCCTAAATGGTTTTACAATCTCCTCCATACAAATGCGGGTATACTTCCTATGAATTCAACCTTGCTCATCCCTAACCAATTAGTGTAATTAGAGCATACGCTAATGGTCTGAACGGGTAGTAATACGCAGTGCTAACAAAAACATTGTATAGGCCTACTTATCTCCAGATAAAGATTGATTTAAAGATATTTTACCGATGACTGATTTTTATAAAATTTGAAATATTTTGAAAAAGGTTCTAATAATTTTACTCAAAATATATATCTCGGAAGTGTTGTACATGATAAAAAGAAACAAATTTTTTTATGTAGTCTATTGATGACAATTTAAAAGAAAATAGCTATAGCAATATTTTTTAGATTTATTTTAAAATTTATATTTTAAGTGTGTTAAAGATGATAATCAAAATAATATTGGTTTTTCAAATTAAAACCTAATAAGTACTAGTTTACTGATAAAACTATTTTTGATACTTTCGTTATAAGCTGTAAATACACTTTATGAGAAAGTTTTGTACGATTGTGACGTACCATTTATTTTATTTTGTGGGACCAAAATTGGTTTTCCATACTAGGTTAGAAAATTTGAAACAAATCTCATTTCCACAAATCTCAAGGGCTATATCTTTGTAAAATCCTCTATTTCGCAAACTAGGGTTGATCTCTTCACGGATTTCGAACTAATGACACGAATACAGATCATTTAGACTAGGATTAACAAGTTACACAGTGCTGCGGTACAAGTTTACATTATTGGCGAGACCACAAAAGGGAATTGACTACGGAATAACAGAACAGTTGGTTCAGAGTTTACCAATACTGGCTAGTGCAAACTTTAGAGACATTCATTTGTAATTAGAGGAGCGAACATGTACGCCACAAGAGAGGCAACATTGGCCTCGGCTTCAGACCACCGAAACTATCTCGGGAAGCTCGAATAGATGGCGATACATGTCTGTTAGAGAAGTCAAATGACGCTCAAAACATTTGTTGATATAATCAAATTGTGGTAGATAACGCCTCTGTTGATCTCAAATGGTGGTAGATAACGTTTCTGTGGATGTAAAATGGGGCGCTAGATAAAGTTTTATGATGATGAAGGCAAATGGCGGTATGAAACTTTTCTGTTGATGCCAAATGTCAGTAGATAAAGTTTATGATGATGTAGTCAAATTGCGGTAAGAAACGTTTTTTTTAATTAAATGGCAGTAGATAACGTCCTGTTGTTTAGTCAAATGCGGAATGAAAGTTTTTGTTGATTTCAAATGGCGGTAGATAAAGTTTTTGATGATGTAGTCAAATGGCGGAGGACAAGTTTTTGTTGATGTATCAAATGGCGGTAGATAAAGTTTTATGATGATGTAGTCAAATGGCGGTAGGACAGGTTTCTGTTGATGTAGTCAAATGGCGGTAGATAAAGTTTTATGATGATGTAGTCAAATGGCGGTAGGACAGGTTTCTGTTGATGTAGTCAAATGGCAGTAGATGAGAATTCATGTCTGCTGCAGTGGTGGATCATGGAAAATTGACAGTTGCGACCATGCCTGAGAAGGCTGTACTAGTAATCTGTTTCCTCCCGTAATTAACTCGACTATGGAGCCTATGCAAACGCATCCAGTAACTACTTTATTGTGTGTGTGGATGGTGAGAGGGAGATAACGAACAGTGTAATAATACACCCTCGTCCAGCCTGCTTCACCTGATCACAACCCACGAACCATCAATGATTTGTTAAAACAGTTAAATGTGTGCCGATGTTTTTACCAGCACGTTTTAATAACGATCCGGGTTGTATATTGTAATGATGTATAATTTAAAGGTATTATTTGGATAAAATGTACGAGCATTCGTGTATAGAGAGAGAGCAGGAAATAATTTTTAAAATATGTCTCAATACACACGACTGGAGTTTGAACCTCGATTTCCCATCAGATTCAGTCCAGTCTGTTGTGAAAGTGACGCCTTTGATTATTCGAGGGGGGGGGGGGGGGAGGGGGCTTCATAACAGTTGCCATCATTGCCTTATTACAAGTTTTTCTACCGAAATAAGTACGAGAACATCTGCCTTTTGTGTGTAACTTGATAAAAGGCGTCTCGGCTCAGCTGATTGGTACCCCCCTTCCCCTCCATGGTTTAGTACTCGTTTGGGCTATACGCATGTACTGACCCACCTCGGTCTAACGCGCTACTCTCGTGGGGGACTAGACTGCCTAAGACGGGGAGATCGGGATTCTATCCCGGTCGAGTGCATTGAGCTGGTTTTCCACTCTCTCTCTACGCAAATGCAGGCGCACTTCCTCTCAAATGAACCTTCATAATGCCTAACCCATCAGTGTAACTAGTACATAAGCGGATAACCCGAACGGGTTGTAAGACGCGGCGCTAAAAAAAATATAATAATTGTGCTAGTCAGATAATAGTGAGCCAGTTGGGGTTTTAGAGGGAATGTAAATGGGTATGAGTGGAGGGAGAATATGAAACTCTTTAGGAAAGACCAACTTCAGTACACCCGACCGGTATTCGAACCATGATCTTCCCTTTTAGCTCACAGTTGATATTGTTTGTTTGGCCAGCCAACTATCGCGACTAATTAAGCTAGTACGATAACACACTGTTGTGCACTTTATTGGCAACCATTCCGTTTAATGAGCCATTGTTAGGACTGGCTCGTGGAGGAGAGGGTAGAATCACAACACACATGACTGAAACACTCTCCACCATTCCTCCAGGGTCGAGCTATTGAAGGTGTTTCTGATTCGGAGGCTGACGGTGAGGCTAAACACGAAACTTTGGGGTTGCCCAGTCGTAAAACAGTGTATGCGCAAGCGCACATATATATAATAAATAACAATATAATATACACATATGTTGGAGTGTCACAACTGAGCTTGGGAACTCTATACGGTCCGTGTACACCCCATCTATGGTAGTAATGTAGGTGACAGGTAGCAAAAGTTAACAGAGCTACTATCATGTAGTCATTCGCCAAACCTCATGACCTGTAAGACAATATGTTGAGCTGTTGTCACTTTTGGTAGTCAAAACTTTCACAGCAATCAATTTGTTTTTAATTACATTTTTCTTTCAAAAGAATATACTATAGATGTTCAGCTAATTGTCAGTAACCAGCACTCTTGTTTGCTCTACATGATAGCAGGGAATCATGTCGCGTACCATAAAGAGCAATGGAAATACTCTTCTCTAATCTCTCAACTCCTGTCCTGTCATCTTGCGAAGTAGTTTTCCATGAAGTACTCTATAAAGTCCGGCTCCACAACAGACAAGCAAGCACAGAGACTACGATTATTATTATTATTATAATTATTATTAGCACCGCGTCTTACTACCCGTTCGGGTTGTACGCACTTACGCTAATGTGTAATGGTAGGGTGATTGTGAGATGAAATGAAGGACCTATAGTTTAACGTGGAATCCGAACCACGGTGGAGGCCTGGCATTCCCCGCATTCACAAGATGTCTTGTCAGAGGTGAAGGAAGGGTTTGGTAATCAGATAAATCTGGGCCGGGACCGAGGATTGAACCCCGGCCGCCAGCTCAGAAGTCTGACACCTTACCCCTAGACCGCCAAGTCACCCGACTACGATTAAAAGAGGTTCATAGTTTGCATTTAGATCAATTCTATTTATGAATACCATATTATTAAAGATTTTTTTAGAAAAAGGAGTACAAAAATATCATAAAGGCAATATTTTTTTTACTTTCTCCCGACTTCTCGGAGAAAAAGTATTGTGATTGTAAAAAGAAAAAAAAATCGAAGTAGAAATGTTGATAAATATTGACTTTTCATGACCCGTGAAACAAAAAAAATATTGTTTTCGCGATGTTGTCCGTCCATCTGTTTGTCTGTACCTCGGATTGGAGTGGAAACTATTTTACCAATCGGGCTAAAACTTGGTATCTGAGGCTCTCATAAGGTTCATCCCCCCCCCCCCCTCCAGGAATTTTTGAATTAAATTTAAGGTTAGTTTATTGAGGACCAGAATAATAAAAAAAAAGCTTTTCTCGAAATTATCTATAACGATTTTGATTTAATTTTATATCTAGACAGGTTTCATTTTTTCATAAAAAAATATTTTGAGGGTGCTTTACTTAGTAGAGATTTCCCCATTTTCATTATTTCTCAGCTACTATTTGAGCTACAAAACAACTTAACATTTTGAAGTTGTAGCAATACTAAAGATAAACATATTTTATTTGAAATATTTTTATAAAACCAATATTTTCTGAGCACTATAATCATATATATATAAAATCAGGTCTTTGAAAATGAATTTGATTCTTATGCTCTTTGGTAGACAAAAATGTTTCTCTTTTATTAATTTTTCTGTGACAGTGTTCCTAGTTCCTAACGCCATAATGATACAGTAATTAAATAACAATGTCTATTATTTCATTTATGATATTTGGTGTTGTGTTTCTACAATAATGTATATATATACCTACTATTTCGATTCACAAATCTTACGAGTTTTTAGTAAATGTTTATTTTAAGATAAAAGCGGGAGAAAGTTTTTGCGGTGCACCGTACCTGTTATTTTAGTATGATATACCATGTATATGTTTAAAACAGGATAAATAGAGTAGATAGAAAAAAAAGGAGGTACAAAATACTTGAAACACAAAACTAGGGATTAAAACTCACGTATAATTGCTAATTTAAGGTAAAAGTGAGTTACATCAATTAAAATAATACCTAGAAGAACATTAATGTCATCGCCCATTTCAAGGAGCAAATATTAATCGCAATTAAAACTCTGTTCATACAGACATAAGTATATTAAGGCGGGTTGCTAGTGAGCGCAAGTTTAGTGCATTAATTTTGCAGTTTTTATAGCACAAACATTTTTTGGCCAAAATAATTAAAATATTTCTTCTATAGAATCATAGAGTTTAGTTTTCTGCACATGCTAATCTCCCTATTTGTTGAATATATGTAATGAGCATGGCCGCATTTGATGACAAACTTTTTAAATAAAGAGAAAAGTTTGTCACCAAATGCCGCCATGCTCATGACAGATATTCCACAACTGTTGAGATTAACATGTGCAGAAAACCAAACTCTATATTTCTATAGAAGAAATATTAGATTTATTTTGGCCAAAAGATGTTTGTGCTATAAAAACTGCAAAAATACTGCCTTAAACTCACGCTCACTAGCACTCCACCTTAAGTTTTAATTTTTATTTGACTTTCATTATTGATTATAAATACTCTTAGGAAGTTAGTTACTGATCACTTCAGTTAAAAAGTTCTAATAATACGTAGTAATAAAAGAAAAACAATTTCAATAACCAATAATAGGTAATATCAAGAATCATCTTTAAGAGACTTATGAAACAAAACATTAAAGCATTGGGGAGGGTCTACATTATTCCTCTTTCACGATAATTTATAGAGGATACTCGTAAACCATATATTATTTACTGTATTAGGTAAGAACTTTACTTTGGCCTTGCATGTGTACGTACAAAACCTTTATCAAATATAACTTGTAAATAAAACTTCTCGAAAAAATTAAACTCAAAGGTTCCTTGCGTTAGCGCTGTTCAATTAAAAATATTAATTTCTATAACCATAAAAGGAAATACATTTAGAAGTACTTGTTTAAAAACCAGTACCTGGGAATTACCACCTGTTATGAGGAACAACAGGACATCCCCCCAAAATATAGTAATGTATTGAAAAAGAAAAAAAAAGCTACATGTGGTTACCCTCATTCTGAGCGCTCTGTCTTAGGTATCCATGTCTGAAACGAGTTTATGTTTATAAAATGAACGTTAAGGGGTCTGCCTAGGAGGCCAAGATATTGCCAACCAGGTGTACATTTCGGTTAAATAATGACAAATCTCCTAACGGTACGCGAGTTTGCTATCAATTGGAATGAGCCCAAAACTATTTTCTATTAGCCTAAACATAGGCCTATATAGACGTGTAAACAAAGTTTATAAGTTTAAAGTAGGTGACCTGGTGGTCTAGGGATAAGGTGTCAGACCTTTTTGCTATGGTCCGGGGTTCAATCCTCGGTCCCGACACAGATTTATCTAATTGCCAAACCCTTCCTTCACCTCTGACAAGATATCTTGTGAATGTGTGGAATGCCAGGTCTCCACCGTGGTTCGGATTCCACGTTAAACTGTAGGTCCTTCATTTCATCTCACAATCATCCTACCATTACACATTAGCGTAAGTGCGTAAAACCCGAAAGGGTAGTAAGACGCGCTGATGATGATGATAATAATAATAATAATAATAATAATAATAATAATAATAATAATAAAAGTTTAAATTTATCACTAGTAAAAGTCCAAAAACCCACATATTAGGGCCTAAACGCTCGGGAAACGGAAAGTGGGTGGAAGCTTAGAATCAATATTTGAGAATCGAACGATGTAATTTAATAGGTGGCGTGTGTGTGTAGGGGGGGGGGGGGGGGGGTGTCACAACACAAATTATTGTATTGGCATTTGTATTTTCCCTCTAACGTGTTTGTTCTCCTATTTACGGATAGTTTCACCCAGTAACGTTATAAACCCAATTGGTTTCAGGCGTTTTATGAGTTCTTGTTCGATTGTTCTAGCGCCTTAAAAACCACTACGGTCAAAACAAACACGTACAAGTTATTAAAAACAGACATTGTTTTCGATCAGTGAACACCAATCCAAACGTAACGTATGAAAAGACCACGAGTTATTAATATCCATGTTTGTTATTGTGTTGTGATAACATATAACATGTCACTGGTACAAATAGAACGTTAATACCATGTCGATTGGTTGATACGTAGATCTGGAAAGTAATGTATCAGTGGGCAGATGAGCAAGAGCGACCGATTCGTTTCATCTGGTTTGCAGGTGACTGGGAGGTCGAGATACCAATCTCAGCCGGGTGTATTGAGGTAGGGTTTTCTACGCTTTCTTTGCGTCAATGCGGGCACACTTCTGATATCTACTACCTTTATCGTCCCTACCATTTTAAATGTAAATATGGGAATAGCCCGGACGGGAAGTCAGACGCAGAGAGCAACAAACGAACAAGATGAAACTACTGATCTTTCTAAACTTTTCATTCACATGTTGTACTACTTTATTTTAAAAAAGGATGGAGAAGAAACGCTTTTCATTCCATCATTTTCAAATATTTTCCTCGAATATGAAAGAGATGCAGATAAAGCTGACAATATTGTTGGTTCAGGCTACATTTTATTGCCATTAATGTTCTTTACCTAGGTAGGATCTCACTCAGGCCCTTCGTCGTCTAGAATCTAAGTGCCCGATCATTTACTCCAAAGTAGCAAGCGGAACCAGAGAAGCAAGTACTGAGGCAAATGTCGTAAAACGCTAAAAGGCTTACTTAGGCGGTTCAAACCCCCCACCACCCCTCTTTATTCCAAGATAAAGTATCAACTCTCTGGACAATGTTGTTACGTAGGCGAAATGATAGTTTACGTACGCGCTAAAGAATAGTACCGATTTAAATGTGATTTGTTCATTAGTAAGTGTGATAGCAAAGTTACCAGGACTTAAAACCAAGAGGCGAGGCTTAGAATGGCTATTTAGAGGGAGTACAACAGCATTTGCAAAGGGATAGAATGATAAAACCACAGTGACAAATCACATGTGGAAGCCCCCACCAGCGCACCAAGCCGAGATTTGAGCCTAAGGGCCAGTTTCATAGTCAAATTTAGTACGCCTCAAGTGCGGCGCTACACTAAGTACATGACGACACCTACCTAAACCAGAATGGAATGGGCCAGTTTCCAATGCGAGAACGGCCCATTCCATTCTGGTTTAGGTAGGTGTCGTCATGTACTTAGTGTAGCGCCGCACTTGAGGCGTACTAAATTTGACTATGAAACTGGGCCTAAGGCCCGGTTTCATAGTCAGCTCACTAAACTCTTACTAGACTCCAGGGTTACACAGCACTTCGTGCCGACGCACTCGAGCCAAGTAACTTAGTACGTTTCATAGTCAAGATAGTTTGGATTCTTTTAGCCACTCGAAGCAAAAGAGAGCTTGGTCGAGGAAGTTCGTTTCTGTTCGTAATATTGGTGACGTCACGCCAGGCAGCCAATGATAATGCGTGTAATTAGTGACGTAGTTATAACAAACCGAGAAAAAAATCACTTGTTGTCAACATGGAGGACGTAAACAGAGCTTATGATCGCTTTACTGACAACGAGAGGGAAATATTATTCGGCCTTATTAATTCTAAATCAGCTGTCATTGAAGATAAAAGAACTTCGTTTTCTGTTCTTATGGCAAAGAAGAAAGCCTGGCAAGACATCGCAGATGGCTTCAATTCTTACGCTGATGTGACACATGTAAGTACAGACTGTACGTTTCGGAAGTATGTTTACTTATATTCTGATGTTTTTAATTCCTTGAGATATTTAGTATTACTTACTATTTTCTTCTATTTACTATGATAGTTTCCTTGTCTTTTAATTTGCTGATATCTTACTCAAGATGTTCCAATAGTTCAATCTTCTACACAACATACCGGTACCTATCAAGACGACATTAATGTTATTAAGGACAATTTCAATAATGGATAAAAACACATATAATGTATTTACTTTATATAATCGTACATTATATTTGATATAAATAACCATAGGCCTGAGCCCTAATTCTTACTATATCAGTATAAAACTGTTTGTTAACACAACTTGTTTACAGTAAGGCCTAGGCCTAAAGCATTATTTATTTTTCAAAGTAAGACATATTTATTTTATGTAGACCTTTAAATCTTTGCTAACAGTTTACAAAATAAATCATTGATTATTTTTACACACAGGCATAGGCCTAGAATTGTTTTAAATAGTGTTATTTGCGTCTAGGCCTGCAGAAAACATTAAGTCAATAATTGTTCCTTTTATAAGACCTAGAATTTTTTTAAATAAAATATATTCATTTGTCCTAGGACTGCAGTGACAAATATATAATAAAGTAAATAATCTGTACTTCTTAGTCATAACTAGGCCTGCCATTTATTTAAATTAAATAGCTTATTATGTTTATTTGAATTGACCTACATTTTCAAACATTTCACAAAATAAGACATATTTATTTTATGTAGACTTTTAAATCTTTGCTAACAGTTTACAAAATAAATCATTGATTATTTTTACACACAGGCATAGGCCTAGAATTGTTTTATATCATGTGTTATTTGCGTCTAGGACTGCAGCAAACATATTAAGTCAATAATTGTTCCTTTTATAAGGGGGGAACCTTACAGACATACCTAGGCCTAGCATTTTTTTAAATAAAATATATTCATTTGTCCTAGGACTGCAGTAGCAAATATATAATAAAGTAAATAATTTGTACTTCTTACAGTCATAACTAAGCCTAACATTTATTTAAATTAAATAGCTTATTATGTTTAATTGAATTGACCTACATTTTCAAACATTTCACTAAATAAAATATAATTGCATCTATACACACACAGACATAGGCCTAGAATTTTTTTAAATAATGTGTTAGTTTGTTCTAGGCCTGCATTAGCAAATATATTATAAAGTAAATAATTGGTCCTTTCTAAGACATGACTAGGTCTTCCATTTATTTTAATGAAATATGTATATTTGGTTTAGGTCTACATTTTCAAATACTTTACTAAATAAATCAGCACTTCATTTTACATTTAGGCGTATACTTAAAAAAATCAATAAAGTGTTTATATGGTTTATTTACCTATATTAGCAAACATTTTTAAGTATCCATTTATTGTTTATTCCTAACAATAAAACAGAAAATAAATATTATTTTTATTTAACAGCAATCAGCACCTCAGCTGAAGAAATGTTGGGAGAACGAGAAAGCAAGGAGGAAGAAACTCCTCGCCGCAGAATCTCGAAGGAGAATGGCGACTGGTGGTGGACCATTTGCACCTGGGGAGTCCACAGACCCTGAACTGGACGCAATCATTAGCACTCCCATCGCCTACTCTGTGGCAGGTACTGAGGATTGCGATACAGTTTTAACTCCAGCTCCGAGGCCTGAGGAGATTAGTGCGACCCAGTCTCCACCAGAGGCAGCAGTCTCAACATTTTCCGGTGAGTATTTGCATAAGGATATGTTCAGTGGGTTGTTTTGTAAATAAATGTGCCCACCAAGAAAATTTGAATATGTTTATTGTGATTAACAAGACAAACTGATTGTTTTTTGTAAAAATTACACTTTCTTTTATTTGAGAATTGATTAAGTTACATGATCCAAAGCTTGAGATCGCTTATAGGATTATGGATTAAAATGATGTAATTTTACAAGACATTACAAATATTTGATCATTAAATAAAAGTAAAACAAACAAAAAATACCAAAATATACTAAACATAATAGACAACAGTACAATGTGAAAGATTAGCTAATATTGAAATATGTGTGATAATATTGCTGAGTACATTTTATCCATAAACATAAGTAGGCCTAAAAAATAAAATAATGAGAATGTTCCCTTGAAATAAAAATGAAAATTGAGGAAAATTAATTTGTATTACAATAATAAACAAAACATGTATATATATTCAGGGAAATAATAATTCTAAAATGTTCAGTTTACCCTAAAGGTTAGTTTATTGAAAACACATTTTTGAAAGCTGTGTTCATTGTTGGTTTCCCTGTTATCCTTTCAAAGCAAATGTAGGTATATAACCTCTAAAAGACTCCCTTCCTCATCCCTACCACTTTAGAGTTACTTATAGATTCTGTATACAACCGGAATTTATATATATTTAATTATTGGTCAAACACTCACAAACTAGGCTAGGAGTTAATATTTCACCAAGGAAAAATAATTTATTTTAGGTGTGTGATCTCTAATCTGAGGGATAAAGGGGTGTGCTCTCTCATATTCCCTCCCCACCCTATGCATGTATGCCTACATTCAACACTCATTAAAATCCAATCCTTTGATTTGTTTTGACCAATTTAAAACTAAATAAAATCAAATTTATTGTCAAAAAGTGAAATCGCTCATTGTTGATAAGAAACATTTGAGTACATTTTAAATAAATTATTCAAATCAAAATTGATTATTTGATAACCCTAACGGGTAGTAAGGCGCGGTGCTAAATATTATTATTAGTATTGATTATTTGATCAGATATATCTGTAGGGACACTTGCATATAATTAAACTTCTTATATAAATATATTTGTAAAATGAAATATCACACTAGACTCTGGAATCGAACCTGAGACTTTTGGTGAAGCGTGCCATCGATGGATCTTCACATGCTTGTGGTCCTTCTTACTGATGGGGCAGAGTCTATGATAAGACATGATCTGCTACTTTGAGTTATCATTGATATCTCGGCCACTTACAACTTGTGAATTGCATGGAAGAAAACGCTTGTACAATTAATTTCACATGAATAGCGAAGTTTATATGAATGTATATATAGATACATTCAGAAACTTGAATATTTTCATCGCCTAAGATTCACTCTTCATGTACAATCATTTGCTTTACTTCTTTTGTACTTGTGGGAAAATGTTACTTTGAAAATTTTAGACATGTTTAGTTATAATATCTAGTAACTTTTGTTATCTGTTAGTTACCACTATCATTATGGGGAATGAACTGTATGTAATTGTATCTGTGCAGGTTAAGTTGTCATCGAGGCCTGTGGTTGACCAAACATTGACGACTAAACAGAGGACTGGCAAGAGTTATACCATGGCCTACAATATAAAGTGCTCACCCCTCCCTCTATTGATCCATGTAAAGCGGTGGAATCATCATGATGATGATGATGATGATGACTGTCGTCCTTATCATTCTGGGAGATTACAGGCTAGCAGAGACTTCTCACTGAAGATTACACAGACATTCAAACGCACAACTCTTCCCACCCTTGTGATTCCCTTTCTGCCCATCGATATCATTTATAATTTTTTAATTCTTGATTTTTAAATAACGCACAGGATAAAATCAGGATTACAACCTTTAACAACACCCTAATCCTGATGAGCAAGGTTGTAGAAAGTCTAAGGGTGTGTGCTACAAAGTTAACATAATATAAATAAAATTTTATACAACTATATGGAAGTGAGAAGGTGGGCGGAGGTAATTCAATAACAAAAATGTAATGTATAAAATAGAATATGACCATTGGATATTTTTCGCTTCTAAAATTATTAGAATTAGGAGACATGATTGAATACGCCTCATTTTGTTTTGAGTTTGCCTCTTTTGTGCAAGTTAATTGAATGTATATTATAATGATTTTCTTTGTGCCTCAAGAATATTAAGAGAAACATTTACTTTTGCTAGAAAAAAGGTTTTTTAATTACCATATATTATAACAGTGACTTTAGTCATTGTGAATTTAACTGATTTTATCTTTTTATTAAATGTGTTACCAAATCCACACCTTGTGTTTTCTTTGGACGAGAAGTAGGTTGAGAATTGAAATTAATGCATACAAAACAAGTGCTTTGATTGATTAATGTTGTATAGACTCCAATGGTCACAGAAAGAGTGGTAAACATTGGTAATAAATTACTATCTATTATGTGTTATTTTTTAGTAATGGTGACAGCTGCATATTACAACTTGACATAAGAAAATGTTTAATTCAATCTAGTAACCTTTTTAGCTATCAAATTATGTTCTCCTTCTCCTACGTATATTGGATTGTAGCAAAAAGTCTTATAACATGAATATTAATATCAGTGGTCGCATGATCTAATGTGTCCATTGGACAAGATTGTCATGGCAGAAATATTGATATTTGGATCTTGGTTAGGTGCATAAGGGTGGTTTTTCTAAATAAGTGTATTCTCAATGTTCATGCTAATATAGGTAACTGCCTCTAAACTATACCTTCCTCATCCCTTTGCTATTTGTTAAAATATTAGTTGGATAGCCTGAATGGGTAGCAAGACAGTGAATAAAACACATTTTTACAACATACACTTATATGTTAATGATTGCTTGATGAGTGGGAATACCCTGAGTTAAATGAAGTCAAATTTGAAGCTTTTATTCAAGTATTCCTTCTCATTGTCGAGAACGCTTGTCTTGGACTAAATAGTCCAATGCACCATTGTATCATAATATGTTCAGGACAAACTCAACACTGAAAAAGGCATGAATCTTTCTCTGACAAATAAATAGGCTTACACTATATGTAATATATTTGGGTGTACTTTGGTATAATTGTAAATGCATTTATATTATAAACCCGCCTCGGTGGCGTAGTTGGCTAACGCACTAGTGTTGAGCTTGACTGCTGAGGACGGGGAGATCAAGGTTCAAATCTTGGTCGAGTGAACTGGGGGTGGATTTTCCTAAATGGTTTTCCACTCTCTCTCTCCACGCAAATGTGGGTTCACTTCCTCTAATTCAACCTTCCCAATCCCTGAAACCATTAGCGTAATTAGTACTTAAACCGCATAACCCAAACGGGTAGTAAGACGCGGTGCTAAATAATAATAAAAATAATTTATATTAAAAACAAAACTATCTCACTGTTTTCTATATTTGTTTAAAAATAACTCCTGAACATGAGAATTAAACCTGTGAGTACCATTATTCATGCATTAATTAGTAGAAAAATTATATCTGGTCTTGGTTAAATCACATAAGCAGATAATGAAAAGTCCTGAACTAAACAATGTAATAAGGACAATCAATGAGGTGTTGAATTCAAGCAAACCTGGGGAGGGTTGGAGGTCGATGGAGGGGGAAGGGGGGTTATCCCCTTAAAATAATAATAGTCGAATATTTCTTAATATTTTTTTTCTTTATTTGATGGTTTTTAACCCATTTTATTTTTTAACAACTACACCCCCTCCCTTGTGATTGAATTCAACACTGGTGATAGAAGTAGGACATGACACAGTTTTCCGCATCACCATAGAGCGTGGACCCATGTGGTACTGTGTAAGATGCGTTAATCCTATATTTTACATGGCGATTTCCCCAGGAGGCGTATTTCCATGTTTTAGCTACACATAAAATTGACGACGGACAAAACACACAAAACAGTTGACAATACAAGACAAGATCAATGTTCATGGCTGAAATGGCGCCGGATGAAAGCGGCCCGGACAGCTCTCCCCCGCTCGTTGGGACGCACATTCTGTATAAGAACATGTTCCACGGGTCTTTCAGGGTCCTCAGGTGGGAGCTCACGGTGTCGGATGGCGATGTTGTGTAACACAGCACATGCAATTATGACTTTGGTGGAAGTGGGAAAGTTGGTTCTCAGCTTTTGTCTGAGGCATGCAAATCTACGTTTCCATACCCGAACAAACACTCCACCACTTTCCTTGTCTGCTTTTGTGCTGTGTTGTACCACCGCCCCTCTGGAGTTTGTGGGTCCGGTACTGGAGTGTAGAGGTAATTCAATTGTGGATATCCACTATCTCCAAGAAGATTGCCCCTCACTTGATGTGTCTCCAGTCGAGTCTTCATGCGACTGTTGCTGAAGATCCTGGCATCATGGGTGCTTCCTGGCCAACGTGCCACAATGTCCAGAATCTCCATATCCGGCCCAGAAACAACCTCAAAGTGGTAAAATGCAATAAGCAAAATAAGATAATAACATAGCCAAAAGACTTAAAAATATATGTTCGACTTTGAATAGATAAGCTACCTTCTTTCAGAATTTAACATTCATTCTAAAAAGAGAGGCAGGTGAAGAGCATCCAGCTGTTAATTTGACTAATAAAGTTATTAACATATGTATACCTATAAATGCATTTCCCTTACGAGGTAGGCAAAAAAATGTGTATATATATATATATATATATATATATGGGGAGAGGGACATCAAGTTATTAATTTAGCATAAATGTAGCTGAATCAAATGTTACCCTTTAAATATTTGGTTTGATATCTAAATACTAACATTATATATAAATTTTAATTATGCTCTTATCAGCCTGAATGGTCTACGGTGTCACTCTTGTGTTGGACTGATGTACTGAGGGCAGGAAGATCGGGGTTCAATCCCGGTCAGGTCCATTTAAAGTGTTTTTTTTTTTCTTCTGAAATGGTTTCCCACTCTTCCTCCATACAAATGCAGGTGAATTACCTCTTAAGTGTTTTCATCCTCATCCCCTACCCCATAGTGTATTAAAAAAACTTCAATAAATAAATCAAATAGCTGAACATTTAGGGACATGTACTGTTTCCTGTTCCGGAAGAGCTCAGCAAATTCCCCTCCTGGGCTTTTGATTGCTACATGAGTGCAATCAATACACCCAGATACACCGGGGAAATGGTACATGTTCCAGAACAGGAGGTAGTTTCTTTCAACTTCCTGGTCTGTGGTCGGGAACTTGACATATTCCAAGAGGTGGCCTGTCAACTCATCAGACACCACCTACAAATAAACTACTACAATTATTGACCAAGTTTTTGAAAATTATCTTATTTATGGTTGGTCCGGGGATTGCATATGCAAGACCAACAAAAAATATCTCTACCAGTTGAAGACTAGTTGAGTGGTAAATTTACTAACACAGGCCTATTTTAAAAATTTAACACAAATTATGCATACACATTTAAAAAGAATATAAAACCTTAATTAGGCTTATATAAAAAAATTAATTTCATCACAAAGTAGGCCTACAAACTTTAAAAGAATATAAAGCCTATATTATATGAAAAAATATACTAGGCCTATCTTACAAAATATGTTGATAGTTTTGGAATTGACAAACAAATATTGGAACCAACCATGTTTTCATTTTAACATACAGTACCTTGACAATCCTGGATATGGTGGCAGAGCTCAACCGAACCAGATCACCACAAACCAACTGTAAAATATACAATATCTTAGATTTGTCTTAACAATATTCATATTTAAATTTAAAAGAGGGTACATTTGATCAAGGCTATACTATTCCCACCCCTATCCCATTGTTGCAAATATGTGGATAGACCAAACAGCTTGTTGACTACTATGTGAAAAAATTAAATAATATGTATGCATATTATATGCATCAAAGTGTTTATGGGAAAACAGCGATCAACTGATAATTACATTAAACAATATAGAATAAGCTTTAAATGAACTTTAACAAGAAAAAAAATGTGTAGGCCTACAGGTATGTTATGTCACATTTTTAATATGGTTGTAGTCTGTAGAATCCCAGCAACTAAATATATTGTACCATCCAAAGGCTCATGGAATTATTGATAAAATAAATAAAGAAATAAATGTTTGTGATCAAATAATATAGTTTGGTAAAATATTGAATTTTAACTTTTTTAAGCTTAGATTATGTTTTAGTAAAACGTTCGTTTACATTTACGCATTATATTTATATATATATCACATTATGTTCATGTAGAATAAACGAGAATATAACTACAATTTATATTTTTACGTAACTAACCAGCTCTCTTGGACCATGCTGTTAGTAAACAAATAAATAAACAAAGATAACGTAAATATAGGCGCCTGTATCTGTGGACCACAATTTTTTCTTTTGATAATGTAATTAATTTTATACAAGGGCATTTTGAGGATATAAGGCAAAGATATTAAAATAATAATTTCAAAACATATTTACCTGAAAACTACCAGTCCCATAAAATCGAAGAGCTATAATAACCTTTATTAAAGGTGGCACTGGCAAACCGCGGGCGTTTTGGTTTGGACCAGTCAACAGTCGGACGATGACGTTCACCACTGTATCTTTGCTGAATCAGAATCTTCTGATGAATTCCCTGTCGGAATAAAATTCGACAGGGTTTTCCGCATCCCGCAAATATCTTTTGGGTTCGGGTAACTTATCGATGACACCGATAACCTCAACCAAATCCACTAAATCATCATCGAAAACCCGATCGTCATCCATCTTGAAAGTTGAATAGTGTCGATTTAGTGTGCTCGCGGCGCTGCTAAAACTTTGGTCGTATCGATACTAAACTCAAGTGGGCTGCGCGACTAAGATATGACTATGAAACGTACTTCATTCGGTTTTAGGGAGGATGGCACCTACACTTTCTACTTAGGCTTACTAACTGCGACTATGAAACCGGCCCTTTAAGCCTCCACATTACCAGAAATCCCGGCCGGGCCTACTATACGCAGTTTGGCCTCAGTTTTCCACGCGACGCAAAAAATAGTAATAAATCAACATTTTACCAACAAATAATATAATAATGGTATATTGTATGACTGAGGTTATTTTATCTGTATGAAACTCTTCATATAAGACAAGTTTGGTCCTAGTAAAGTTTACTTTCGAACTACGATACCAAAAGCTAAATGCAAATCCCAATTTGTAAATAAATTACAAGGCTTGGATAACCCCATTACGTACATCTTTAACCTCGAATATCCGAGAGCGATGCTCCAAGGCCAACATGAAGAAAGAGGAGGTATATTCCCGTGTAGATCCAGGAAACAAAACCAAAACGTTGTTAACAACACGACTTGCAAAGCACCGGGTCCCGCACCGCACTGAAACAATTGTTTTTTTTTAAACACCTGGCAAACCTAGTGGCAGCTACGACAACGATAAAAACAACCACAATGGGTGTCGCAATGACTATGATTGGCTACGCGACACTATGCCGCGATAACGCTGCACGCGGAGTGTTACTATATTATATGCCTACAGACATGAGAGGGGGCGGTGGAGGGAGTTGTTGCCATAACATGACGCTGATACTACCTGTGGCCTTGGAGGTTTGTCTTTCGTTGATAACACAAAAGAGGCACGAGCCACAAGAACAATGCTCTCGAATGCCGTTAACGACATATTTCCTTGTAGTATTCCACTAGCAACCAACACAAAACAGATTAGTAAATTACCTCCCAATAAGAGCGGGGAGGGGGAGTGAGATTATGGGAGATATTGTGACCCTCACCCAATCTTATACACGAAAAATTATTCCCGTTTGATGTGATTCTGAATTATGGCCCTCTTTATACGTATACCCATTTTTTTTAAATCAGCTGAGGTAATTAAACTTTGAAACCAGCCCCGTGGCGTAGTGGTCAGTGTACTTGGCTACGAGTCTAAGGATCCTGGATTCGATTATCGGCTGGTACCTTGGGTATTTTTCCCGAAAAGGGGAATTACTACAACGGCCACAAAGTTTGGTAGGTTAGGTTGTTTCCACTGGTTTCACACCCTCATACTATCACCATCACCTCATCTAATCGGGACATAAAAAGAGTATCCACGGAAAAGATGTACGATTAGTACATTCGGGCGTCCCCTGGTCCTAGTACATTAGTACTGGCTAATCTTTCCACAAACTGGGCTATAAATGATATAACCCAGACGCGTAATATTAATATATTACATGTTGTGAAGAATAAGTCACACTATCGTACCTTGATGTGAGATATCTAACTTTTTTAAGCACCGTGTCTTACAACCGGCTTGGTCTATACGCTTATATAACTCACTATATTGGGATATTAAGTTTAAAAAAATAAATCTGTTAATAAATGTAGGGATATGGGGTAAACTGATTGAACTCTTTCTATTCAAGATGTGGAAGTCTCTTTCTTTTCATTAAAACCCTTTCCTTCGGTGACACCTAGAGTTAAATTAAATTTGGTCTAAATGGGATTAGAATCCTAGACCCGGTAGGGGGTATATCTAACCGAGTTAAGTGCAAGGTGTAAAATTATTCCAGAGAAAAAAATCTCCATATTTGGAATGTTCTTTTTATTTTCATTAGCATCAAATTTTGTTTATTCAGCTTTGGTGGGAAATCAACTTACTGTTTGACCTCCAAGCAAGGTATGAGAATCCACTAAAAATTTGGAAACCTTACAATATACATTTAATTTGGATTCGATTGGTAAAAATATTATATTTCTAGACGAAATATTTTCGGAGAATTCAGACAATAAAAGTTCTTGAGAAAGATTCCATCAATATAAAAAAATTACACATTTTGATAAACTATACATATGTCATTTTAATTCAATATATTTGCCAAAATACATTTTTTTAAATATCGCTTCTTGTACAATGACAGTGAGATGATTTTTTTTTATTTAGCTGCTTTATTTACAGGATATATCCCATATAAATGCGGGTTAATTTGAAATTGTTACCAGTTTTTCAGGTAACATCACTAGGGTCAACACAATAAGTAGCTGTTCAATCAAATCCTGACCTTGGTTGGTGTCAGGAGCACCAACCCCTGAGCCCACCCACCCGGCCAGTGCTTTCACTGGTGTTTGCTTACCGGGACCCGCACATAAAATAGTGTAGACCCTATTAGTTATTCTTATATTCACCCCGCCCACATCTTTTAAAGTAAATAGTTAATATATGGGTATTAAAATTTTAGATACTTTATATTTATTTTTTGGGGATATTTAATGTGCACATTTTGAACAGATTGATTATATAAGCACACAAGAATTTCTACGAGGGAAAGAGAAAAAGCCTACCAATTTTGCAGAGAAAAGTATTTTCACATACCTTCCAGGGTTCTTTTACACACCACATGGAACTGACGGCTTTACTTCCCCTTCGAAGGATGGTGAGCTACGGATTTTTATCGCTCAAGTGGAATTCCAGGGCGCCACCGTGGTTCGGATTCCACGTTAAACTGTAGGTCCTTCATTTCATCTCACAATCACCTTACCATTACACATTAGCGTAAGTGCGTATAACCCGAAAGGGTAGTAAGACGCGGTGCTAATAATAATAATAATAATAATAATGATAATTTATCGCTCAAGAAAAATCCTCCAACCTCGGCAGGGTTTGAACCCACGAAAGTTGGGTCGTGAGGTGAGCACTTTACGCCAAGACTAACGAGGTCGAGCTTTAAATACTCTTAACTCTTCCCCTTTCTTCTTAGCTCAGTCGGTAGCGTGTCTGCATACTAAGCTAAAGGTCCTGAATTCGATCCCCGACATGGTTTAAAAATTTATCATTGGTGAAAAGTGGGTTTACCCCTTCATAATGATGAATTAACGGCCGGGGACTGGATGTTGTGCCTGTCCTGGTCTTAAGATATATTATAAAACATATGAAGCTATGATAAGCCTAGCAGGCCGGTAAGGGAAAATATAGCTTAAATAAAAAACTGACCTAGGTCACAGACTGGAAACCATAATGGATGTAAAGAAAAGTCTTCCCCCTAACTTAAGTCTGTAGCATGTCTGATCACTGATACAGGTTTAGCCTAGGACAATGGTCAAAAGTGCATCACTGTAAAATTAGGATTGCTACCTTTCACACGATTGTAAATACACGGTGTGAGGTCTGGTTGTTGTGTCTGCCCTAGTGCTACACCAAGATAGAATGTAATACACACTACGTTTACCTCGAGAGGGAATAATCTTACCGTGCTCTTTTCTACTATGGAGCATCTTATAATATAGGGCCATAGTAAAAACTATCAAGGAAAGGGTAACAGTGAATATTAAATGAATTAGTTTAAAAAGTGTATGTTTGATTGGCAAGCTATTGAAACATATCTGACTAGTATAAAAATTACTATGCCTATATTTAATTTCATACAGTAAGTTTGCTATGCATCTGTCAGAAACTAAACTGGCTGCCAAAAGGAACATAAAAAGCCAAAATTCATGGATGAATACAAATTGTTATAAAATAAACCAAAGCTCTATATCATATCTTATGCCATATTTGATGTCAATTGAGGTGCTAATTATCATATTTGGCCTTTTTTATTTTCGTGATCACGTCTTACTAGCCTTCCGTTATATCCGCATACTTACTAATCTGGTAGACGTGAAGAGGGTAGAATTAGCCCCAAACTCCCCCTTTCCAGTCGACCATTCCCCCAACTTCATACTAGCCTCTGTTAACGTGACTCCCAGGGCTATATATTGCATTTCAAACCAATTGTGACCCGCATCGGCGGCTACGCTGTCTAAGGAATCAGTCTCGTTATATAATGGATTACCAGCGACAAGAAAGAAGAGGCTCGAGTCGCAGATGAATGCTACGATGGTGGCTTTCCACATGCGATATCTATGTGGTTTTCCAGCCCTCCTTCCACGCAGTAGCACTTCCAATATATAGCCCTTTCAACTCACTCGCGTGTTAAACTACTATAATAACGATAAGTGTATAGTAATGCTACTTTTAAAATGGAGAACCGCGGTTTGTTTTCAAGTTTCATCCTTTGATTATTCCGGGTGTCACGAAATCAGGGTCGGTCTCTAAGACAAGTTTCCTGTAGAAGTAAACAAACCCAGAGTGTCTACAGTCTACCTTCATACTCTGAGAAGGACGGGGTGAGGGGAGGGGGGGCAAAAATAACCTACCAGGAGGAATGCTTCCTCCATCCTCAATCTTGTAAACGTGTTATTTCCCCCCACCGCATCTCATTACCTGTTGTGAATATACACTTATGTGTTAAGTTACAGTGATCTTGTAAAGACGAGGAAGGTAGAATCGAGAGCAAATGTACCTTT